>JACEIK010006097.1:0-96897 GCA_018107945.1 Datura stramonium
TATGTTAAAATCTTATACTCACATAGTGTTACTTATAATCACAAACTTTTAAACTTCTAAATCGTTATTCTTAAACATAAATTCGTGTCACCCAAATTGAGCAGTCGGAGTCTCTTTTAAGTTATTAAATGCACAAATCATCGACTTA
The DNA here is from genome assembly GCA_018107945.1 of Datura stramonium. Taxonomy (NCBI): domain Eukaryota; kingdom Viridiplantae; phylum Streptophyta; class Magnoliopsida; order Solanales; family Solanaceae; genus Datura; species Datura stramonium. The sequence continues at coordinate 149 of JACEIK010006097.1, forward strand.
ACTATTTACAAGGATGACCGGATACAATTGTATTATAGCTTGTGTGCCGCGTGTCACGTCATCTACCTGCATATTTATTGTTTGCACACTTGTAACTTCTCCAACTAAAAATTTTATTCTACTTTAAGGAAATGAATCCTGCCTAGTACCTGATATTTTCCTTTTTGGGCAACTCGTAGCATCTCTCCGTCTAGGGCAAATCATACCTTTTTAAAGAAAAAAAAGGAAACCACCAAAAAGGTAGGACGAAAAAAAAAAGCAAGCAAGAAAATATACCTGTAAACCCATGGAGGAATCTGTAGAAACTGTGAGTGTATGCGTCTCCATAGGAGAAGAACCGAAGAGTGACACAAACAATTCCCCAACGGTCAAGAAATCGACAGTGGGGCGTTCGAGAAAAGGGTGTATGAGGGGCAAAGGGGGCCCAGAAAATGCCTTGTGCACATATAGAGGAGTAAGACAAAGGACATGGGGCAAATGGGTAGCCGAAATAAGAGAACCAAATCGTGGGGCCAGAATCTGGTTAGGCACTTTCAACACCTCCCTCGAAGCCGCCAGAGCCTACGACGACGCCGCGCGCCGGCTCTACGGTTCTGGTGCGAGGCTCAATCTCTCGGAGTCCGAACAATCACCTCACACAGACGAAACTTTTATTCCTCGGGCGGAAACCTGTATGGAGGATATAATTGAGGGCGGGGAGTGTTCTGTGCTTGAGGAAGCATCTATATTTAAAGATGGGAACGGGGAATATATGGTGTGGGAGACGCCGGCGCCGAGTTTGCTAGGTGAACAGGAGCATAATCTGATGAGCGGGCTGAATTTTCCTGGAGACGCCACAGGTATCAATTGGACTAATGGAGCAGAAATTAATATTAATTCTGAGAGTAAGGAGTTCTATGATCATTTTAGTCCAAAGGATTTTCTATTCCATATGTAGATAGCGGTGAATATGCTATCTGCTGCACTCTATGCTTTTGTCCCAAGTGTTTCGACCCAGTTACATGCTCTCCCTGAGAAGGCCCACACCTCTCTATCAACTGTTTGGTCTCAATTTTCGTCTTCTTTTTCTTTTTAAATTGTGAGGAGAAAACGAAATTAGTGTAGTTTCTCTAGCTAATTATTGTTGGTAGGTTTGTTAGCGTTTTCCTTTTTGTTTCCCCTTAAAAATGAGTAAGATGTTTATCTAATGTCTGCAGTGTAAGATGGGACGTTAATTATATTTCATGGTTATTGTGTGTATTGGATTTTGTTTGTGTATGATAATTAATTCGATTTTGGAAATATATTTCAATATATATACATATTATTTTGTATTAATTTGTTTTAAAAAAAATGATATATTTTTATAATTTTACTGAAAACAGGTTCACTTTAGATTTTCAATATGTCTTCTTTCATGACAAGTTTTTATGGTCAATAAATGTTATTCATTGGGTTGTACATGTTCAAAGTCCACTAATATTTTAGATTTAAATCTTGTGGGGGATAATGGAATTTTATTAAATTTAAGTTTACGTGAAATTTAAATTGTATGAAATTGAGTAAATATTATTTTTAAAAATATATTATGAATTAATATAATTTAATAATTTATAAGTTTAATAAAATATAAATTTAATTAATGATCAAATGTTATTGAGTTAGTTCATTTATTTGGGTAATAAATGCTTAACTTTTATTATGTTCAAAATGTCGTCTTATTCTAAAGGCTAAATTTGTCATGTCACAAGTCGAGAATGGCGTGGCAACGCGAGTGAATAAAAGGATCAATAGAATTATGGTATGTGCTGACATAACAATCCTAGTAAAATCAAGCCAATAAAAATATGTTATCCCATATAAGTGACATGTCTCAACTAATTAAATACTATGATATCAATTTCAATATGATTGATTGAAAGATATTTGTCTTCATCAAAATTCTTTCATTCCACAACTATTAAAAAAAAAGTCTCATACTTCAGAAAGAGAGCGAAATTCTAACAAGAAGTAATAAAAAAGTTAAGTAGATTAAACACTGTGGAATTTCTCTACAAGCTATTAACATTCAATTACTCAAATATTTACGTACAAGTTTCAAAGATCAAGGTGAAGATTAAAGCAAGGCATTAAACCCAGTAGAATTAAAGCACAAGTCAAAATCAATAACATCATATTTAAGACAAAACCCTTGAATTCAAGTCAAGATCAAATTTATTCAAGTACCAGATTAAGCTCAAAAACCCTTAAATTTATATTCAAAGAACTAGAGGATTCATAGATATTGTAACTCTCATTATATTTGAAATAAAAATACATGTTGCGATATCTTACTTTCTTAGGTGTGTGTTCTCGACGCAAATTTTATTGTCCACAAATTTTGGCACGTCCAATGGTATAATCTCTACTTCTCATTTTCATCTTTTCAACTTTGCAAAAGATCAAGAAAATCAAAATGTCTTCAAAGAAGATCAATTCCAAGTCAACTTTTTTCGAGCTACTAACTTATCATGACCCGAGTCTACACCACAGCGGTAACACGGGATGGAACCACGAATGGCCCCGAAGCTAACCCATGACACCTACATGAGTATGATTAAGTATATAAATAAGCCGGAAATAAATCAAGAAGCAAACATAGACGGAAGTCTACGATATCAATAATGGAACAAAAACAGAGTCAACAAGTCACACAAAAATTTGAAATCTAAAACAACTGATCTGAAAAGCCTCTAGAAAGGACAAAACCCCAATTAACTCGCTCTGATCGAAACATGGAAGACATAAAACAACATAATCAAGGCTGCCGTCCTCGGATGAGGACTCACAAGAGGATGATACTATGCGGTGGAGCGGGGCGGTACTAACATGGGGCTAGAATCACAGTCATAGAAATCTATATCATGAGATATAGCATAGAAGTATGCGGTTACTACGTGGAATATCTTGAATATGCAGGATAAGTAAAATATGCTTGAAAATGGTAAAACTAAGATTATGAGTATAGAATAGGATTTAGAACATGAGAGTAGGGACAACATGCTAAAAATCTTAATCTTGAGATAGTCATAAACATGATTTATTCATTATAAACTAAAACATGCGACCCTAGAGTTTTGTAAGTAAAATCGGATAGTTCATCATGCTCGAGATCGTAGTAAAAACTCATGAACTAATCAATGGGTCAAACACGTTTGTAAAACATGATATCATAAATCCTAAAACTTGTATAACTAAAATATGAGGAATAATAGGCGGCTTCATAAATGACACCATCATGATAGAGCTTACACGATACCTCAACTATCACCGCTCAAGTGGACGGAGTCGTCTAAGCCTTGCCGGGGCAAAGAACGATTAGGTATGATATCATGGGTGTGCCTTCGAGTGAGGGAAACACTCTGCTTGAGAGGTCCAAATATAAATATATACCTACGGTGGAGCATAGTTATGAGACTTGGGTCCCCGGAATCCCTGGCCTACTCGGTGCTAGATTACTACTTCCAAAAACATGCATATCGCTCATAATCGTATTCTCAAAATATAGCCTAAATCTATTTCTTGAGAGTCTTACGACTCCAAAACATCTCTTTAATACTTATCTTGTAAGCCTTGGGTAAAATCATGGTGAAACATGCCCGGCTTTATATGGAGCTTGCCAAATCATGAAATCATGCATACTTTGAGTAAAATCATCATAACTTGAGAATCACAAATTCATGAGAGAATCTAGTAGAAAGCATACATTAAAGCAGTCATAAAAATATGGATTGACTCACGCAAGAGACTTGGAATCATAAGAGACTCATAGAGTTTCATTAAATTTGAATCATCCTAGATTCACTTAAAGTCATGCTTTAAACATTAAATTCATAGATTCAAGAGATTTGATAAGGGACATGTCATCATAATCATAGAAACATAAATTGAATCTTAAGGGAGCCTGGTTCATAGAGGAACATGAAGGAATTCACCCACAATGAACTTATCACCAATTATTCAAAAATTAGTGCATAGAGGGGTGGGCATCATGAATTCAATTTGAGAATGAAGGTGGAAGAAACCCTTCATTAAAATCCCTACATACTTGGGTAAATTGATCCACCCGACTTGCCTTGAAAATCTAAGAGGAATTGAAATGAAGGTGATGAAGAACTCTAGGTTTACTTGAGAGGATTTGATCTTCAATTTAGAGTGCTAAGAGTAGAGTAATGGTTAGGAATGAATAAACCTAAAATACCTTTTTGATGTTCAAAAATGACTTAGTTTAGGAGTTAGGACCTTAAAAATTATGAAATATCATAATAACTCAACTGAAAAGTGGACTTTGCTAGACTAATGGATCACCCAATGACCAGTTAGTCCACTTAATGGGTCGGCAAGACCACTTGTTCTCACTGGATAAATTTTCCCAACTTTACGAACTTTTCTTGATGCCTCATGATGATTCCATTATGTCGGTTAACGGGTCACTTAGCTAGTCGTCAAGACTCTGAAACTCGAGTTTCCACCAATTTTGGCACTTATACGGAGTCACTTAATGATTCGTTAGTTGACTTAATGATTCACGATGAATCGTGCATCGATGCAGTACGGTTTTCTTTGTTTCACTAAGCGCTCGTAACTTTTTACTCGAACTACGATTGATTCAAGATTCGGATGCATTGGAAAAGAAGAAGACTCAAATTGATTGATTTAATGTATTGAATCACCCAAAATTGTAAAACTCCAAAACTTTCCTAGGACAAACTCGGACAAGAAAAATCCAAGGGAAACCGAAAATTTTATTGCGAACGGCCTAGACAACGGATCGTGGTCACCTCTAGCAGACCCGTTTTTGAGTCATTGTCGGCTCGGTAAATTTTCCTTCGGGGGAACCAATGAGGCATAGGACTATTCTTGGAAGAAGTAAGAAGTCGTCTTGTCGTGGATTTGGATCTCAAGTTGAGGCTCTACCCAACTTTTCCCATAAGCAACGAGTGGAACTAAAGGCTCGTGGTTCCTACCAACGAGCTGTTGATACCACACAACCAAGTCCACCCTACTTCGGTGTTGGCCGTGAGTCGATGCAGCGATCAGTTGGTTCTACCAATGAGTCGTTGTGTTGCCGTTAACTTTAGGGCGGATTTTCCCTACTAGTTACGAGAGGTACCAGGCAGATTGGGTATCCCAATGAGTCGTGGAATCCTCACCGTGATCCCTTTCTAGTAAGCTTGGTTTTGAACCCAAGACCGACGATTGGTTCCAATAGGTCGTGGATTTCGACCGAAGCGACCCGTTCGAGCCCGTTGGTCCCTGTCGATAGTTTTCAATTTTCAGGGATATTTTAGTAATTTCTTACCTTTTTAATACCTAAACTATGTCGATGCAGGTTATTATTAGGGAATTCGGAGGGTAATCAATGATTACTTCACCCCTCTCATTCCCTCGAAAAAATTCAATTAGTAGATTTCTCTCGAAACTCTCGGAGCAAGAACTAGGGCAGTCCAACACTGCTACCAGATTCTCGGGGGATTCCCTAGGAAATTCTTCACAGGTATGTGAAAAATTCAACAAGGGTGTTCTTCCACTTGTGTCCCTAAAAAGCCCTTTCTAAATTTCTAAAAGTTATAGCCACATGGTTTCAACATATAGAGGTTTTCGGAACGAATTCTATAAATAATGGAATATTATTCATGATATTAGCTATTGTATTTGTCGAGCCACGCCTTTGGGGGTATTACGCACCTTTCCTACTAAGACATGAACTGCTAGGCTGAGCACTAAGCACTCGGCCACTGGCGCTCTATGCTTTATGATTTATGAAATCAACGAGGCTATATAACGGCGCCAAATGCGACCCCGACAGGCGTAGGCCTATAGCCACCTATTCAGCCACAACTGACTAACCGAGAACCACATTATCATAGGAAACCTAGCGGGTAGGCAAGGCCACCATGCTGTCTTGTTACTTAAGATCAAGAACACGGGACCTAAGCATTTACGTGACCGACAATGTCACCACTACTAACCGAATAAGGCCCCGACCATCATGAACAAGATAAGACATACACACGGCCTCATACAACCGGTATAACTAACCACCAGGAATACCTGTTGCAAGCCTCTAAGCGATAAGATGGTCGGGACGGGGCTCAGCCCCTGCCCATGTTATTACAATAAAAAGAAAGAAATAAACCTCTAGTGGTCTAGCTCCGGATGAAAGAGCTAATGACTGGATGTGCGCTGGAATTATGAGGTATTGGCTCCTCGTGCAGCGAGTACACAGCCCAGGCAAGCGGCGCCCCAAGCGGGCGTCGGTACCACGGGTAAGAGTATGTAAGTAAGCGAACATGGCGAATATAAGCAATAACTCTTGGTAGTTACGAATAGCGAGAAAGTATTTGGCTAATGCAGTGGTGGGATGCGAAATAAGCTTATCGTGCGAAGGTAAGGTAGAAGCATACACAATCGGCGATGGCGTCCTTCTATCATCGTAATAAATAACATGTATATACATATAACATGTGATAACCTATACCGGCCCCATAAGCCCAGAGTTGCCAACCAACACCTGATCTATATACCCCCCACCCACAGGGTCAAAACCATCCAAAAGTAAATCACTCCAGCTACGCCTACTAACTACGAGCACCTCACAGAAGGCCCACTTGGGTATGCGGCTTGGGCTCTCACAGGCCCCACGACTATAAGCGCTGTTTGAGTCAGGAGAACTCTATGATATACGTATGCAGTACATCACATGTGTGCCTTGGGCGCAAGCGCTCGCGGTACTCTTTGTAATGCGTCGGCGATATGGGAATCTTGCATCCCGTCTTCATCCCTACGTGAACGACATTTAACTCCCTTGGAGTGACGTATCTCACCCTCTAGCGGGTGAGTCGACACAACTATTAACCAGGGGCGGCGAGGACGCTCGGGTGCCCTCATATCACAAAGAGGTCTCGACAAACAATAATCACGTATAGCAAGCATGTAGATGCAATGCTATCATGTTTTGATATTCTATTAGAATCTACTTTGCGTGGCGGTGCATTCTTGAACTAAGCGTATCTTAAACAATATATGGCTGTCGATATTGACTTGCGGTTTTTATTACGAATATAGCATAATAACATAAAAAAACAAGCTTGCTAGATTCATATTGGACTTCAAATACTCGACTTGATTCTTTCTCTTAGAATTCACTACATTTTACTATACTAGGATTACTAACTTGCGAAGAGACTAGCTTTACATACCACCGATCTCGGCTTCTTGGCTAACTAGCGTAGCTTGGCCAGTATCCGGCTATTTCTCCCAAGCTTTGCATTCATAGTACAACAATTAGAACTAAATTCATCAATATTCTAGAAGAAAATATCACTTTAATATATATATATATATATCCAAACTTTGACTTATCGAAAAAGCAGTAGAAAACTCGCTATTTCTCAAAAGTCCGAAAGGGAGAAATTCTTACATTAGGGCTAGGAGTATATTGACACTAATTTGGAGGCGATTCCATACCTTAGCTTGGTATACGATGATTCGCAGAATTTACGAAACTAAATCCATAGGAATGCTCCCTTCTTTGCTTAATACCTCACTACCAATATTTATTTCGAGTTTGGACCAGTATATAGGTTTAATCGGAGGAAACTAAGCACCAAACCTTCGTGCCTGTTCCTCTCTGTACTCTCTTATTAAGGAAAAAATCTTATGTTTTAATTACTTAAAATCGAAGTTGGTGCTGCAGGGCTGCACCTCGCCTCCATGGCACGTTGGCCATCACGGAGGTGAGCCTCCGTGACAGCCGTCACGGAGGTGAGCCTCATGTGACACTCTAGCCATCGCGGAGGAGGTCTGTCACCCTCCTCTTGCGATGGTTTGGCGTGATGTCGCTTATCCGATCTTTCCTCGGGCCCTTAACCAGCATGTATGAAATTAAAAAACTCTTAACCAACACGCGAATAGGCCATCTAAATGTCAAAAATTTACGAGGTGCAACATCCTCCCCCTTAAGAACATTAGGTCCTCGAATGCGAGACTTTTACTTGGGAATCTCAACTACTCGACTTACTTTTAGAAAAATTTCGTGTTTCCTGTAATATGTCTTGTCTCAAAAACCTGAAATGCGGAAAAGTCCAATACGGTGTTCCACACAATACAATAGCATACATCACGTAAAGACTAGAGTCGACTATATCATTTATACATGGCTGAGACGTTTCATATGATAACAATACTAACATACCTCTTGGTGACTAGGCTTGGAATAAGTGAGGATATCAGACTTTCATGTCTTCCTCTGCTTCCCAAGTCATCTCCTCTCTGTTCTTATTACGCCACAATACCTTGACGAGAAGCAACATCTTTAGTTCTCAATCTGAATCTGCCCATGTCTAGTATGGCTCTTGGAACACCTCTTCATGAGCCGACTCTTTGTTAACTTGAATATCTTGGTGGGACAACTGCACGGGGTCTTGTGTACTTCGACATAGATACATGGAAAGCTGGATGAGCCGGCTCTAATTAGGTAAGTTCCCTTGTATGTACCACTTGGCCTACCTTCCGGCCCGAATCGGACAAGGCCCGACGAATCATGGTGAGCTTACCTTTCTTCACTTAGAATCTCATCACCCCTTTCATTGGAGATACTCAAAAATATCAGGTCATTCACATTAAATTCTAGGTTTGCGCCGCACATCGGCATACGATTTCTGGCGGCTCGACCGATCGGTGAAGCATTCTACGATAAGCTTTACCTTCTGTTTTGTGATGAATAATATACGGCTGATAAAGTTGACTCTCCTACTTCAAACACCATGGCCAGCGTGCATTTCGCCCATACAACGCCTCAAAAGGTGCCATCGGATAGGCGAGTGATAATTATTGTTATAAGCAAACTCAATCGGTAAATGCTCATCTAGCTACCTCCAGTACAACACACACGCCCAGTAGCATATCCTCGAGCGTCGAATAGTGCGTTGCACTTTTGTCCATCCGTCGAGGGTGCAAGATGTTGTGCTCAAGTGTCGTATTCCACAGACCTCTCGAAACGGCGCAAAATCTAGCATTAAATTGTGCTCCTCGCCGAGGAGATAATAGATCTTGGAACAGGTGTAATCGACTATTTCTAATATACAATTCGGCGTAGTCTTCGGCGAGAGAAAGTAGCTTTGCGCGGGAAATGGGGCAGTTTCGTCGGTTTGTCAACAATTACCCAAATTGAGTCATGTCTACGCACAGTACGGGGTAATCACTACAAAGTCCATGTTCTTACTTCCCACTTCCAAGAGGCACAACATGTCTGAGTCATCATGGGTTTCTAGTGTTCCACTTTTACTTCTTTGGCCGAGTTAGGACCTTTGGGCTACAAATTACGCTATTTCCCTCTCTTCATGCACGGCCACCAATAGATTTCTTTGATATTGTGGTACATTTTGTTGCGCACAATTGGAGAGAATAGCGGGAAGTAATGTACCTCACTCATAATCTGCGGCGAAGCCTGAAACATACAGAACACAAAGGCGGCCTTTAACATCGCAACGCCGTCCTCGATTTTGAAAATTTGCACTTTCCCTTGCTTGAACTCTGTCTTGAAGGCCCGAACCAGTCGGGATCTTCATGCTGCCCCGTTCCCTTACCTCCACAACTAATGGCGACCTTTGCGGTGTCACGAATTACCGCTACATTGTCCTCTGTTTACGCTGCTCTGAGAACGGCTAAGCGGCTAATTGGTGTATTTCTACGGCCAACTCTCACTTCTTGGGGCACAAGTGGTCAAACTCCCATAGATTTGTGGTGAGGGCATGTGCTCGTTGGCCTTTCCCGGATGATACATAATGTTCACGTCATAATCTTTCAATAACTCCAACCGGCAAACGACTAGCATAGGGTAACTCCTCGAGTGAAGATATAATGTAGGCACTTATGGTTAGTGAAAATATCACATGGACGCCATAAAGGTAATGTCTCCATATCTTTAGGGCGTGGATGCCGCGGCTAGTTCCAAGTCATGGGTATGATAATTCTTTTCATGTTTACTCAAGCATGCGGAAGCATACACAATTACTTTACCATGTTGCATCAACACACATCTAACCCAACACTCTACGCCATGACTGCTGCACCCCAACCCTACGTCGTTGGAATTGCTAACAGGGCGGAGGTTAATCGTCTTTCAATTCTTGGAAACTCTACTCACATGCCTACGTCCCTTTGAAACTTTCTGCTACGCATTAGCTTAGTCGAGGTTGGCTATGGTGGAGAAATCCTTCAACAAATCTTGTTAATTTACCTGTAATCCCAAAAAGCTGCCCGGACTTAAGTAGAGGTGGTAGGTCTAGGCCATGTTTTTCTTGCTTCTATTTACTGCATATCTACTTGTATATAACATCAAACACAATATTCCCCAAAGCTCTTGGGATTCGGCCAAAATTCACATTTAGAGAACTTGGCGTACAAGCGACGGTCCCTGAGAATATGGAGCATGGTCATAAAATGATCTGGTGATCTACCTCACGAGGCGAGAATATGCAGTGTGGAGTCGGTGAACACTATCACGAACGAGGTCAGGTACGGTTTGAAGATGCTATTCATCGGGTCCCATAAGGAAATTTATTGGGGCATTTAATCGGCCCACAGGACATGACTAGGAATTCAAAATAGATATCTGGTCCTGAAGGCACTCTTTGGAATGTCCCTTTCACGAACTAGAACTTGATGATATCAGGACCTCCAAATAAATCTTGGAGAAATACTCCGGCCTTTAGCGATCAAACAAATCATCTATTAAGGAAGTAGATACTTATTCTTAACGTAACCTTATTCGGCTGCGGTAATTTATACACAAACGGAGGGAGCGATCCTTCTTTCTTACAAATAGAGTTGGCGCACCCCAAGGGGAGGTACTCGGCTGATAAAGCCCTTATCTAATGAGATCTTTATTTGCTCCTTTAATTCTCACGAGTTCGTAGGGAGCCATACTATACGGAGGAATTGATATGAAGTGAGTGCACGGTAGAGAAAATCGATTGCAAAATCTATTTCTCTTTACGGGGAATACCAGTGCTCATTGGAAATACGTCGGGGAATTCATTAACCACTAGAACATACTGGAGAGTCGGAGGCTCTACGAGGCATCACGGACTCGACTAGGTGATAAATGCATCCCTTAGCTATCAACTTCCTCGCTGAAGGTAGGAAATAAACCTACCTTTTGGTGTAGGTACATCTTTATCCTTCCACTCTCGTCTTGCCTCTCCTTGGAAGTGGAATCGGACCGTCTTGGTCCAACATTCTACGTTGGCATAGCACGACACTAACCAATCCACCCATAATGGCATCAAAATCAATCATCTCTAGTTCCACGGATCTACTATAGTCGACATTCGGCAACCTCTCTTTTGTACACCTCGATAAACCCTTGGTTATAATGGAGTCACTTAGACGGGTGTAGATGCGAAAGGGCTGTTGAAGTAATTGCAGTACAACCCCGGGCACTTTTTGAGCCACAAGTGGGGTAATAGGACAAAGTAGACCATGGATCAATCAATACATAGCGGGGTATGAGAAAATAGTCATCATACACTGTTACCACATGCGGAGAAGCCTCGAGTCTGTCTCCTTAGTAATGCATAGGTACGGCTCGGGCCCGTACACAGACTAGAAAGATCCCTGATCTACCTTAACCTTACCCTGGCGGACACCGAGGGTCTACGCCTGTAGAGATTTCTTTGGAGCTCGCTGACCCTGGCGCCCATCTGTCTGATTATCTCGGCTACCCGACCTGCAGTGGGCAGGTCTTTCTCATGTTCCCCTCACAATCGCATATGTAACACCACAATGGAGCCATATCTACAAGCTCTAGTGTGGAGATTCTGCTTTGCAAATATAGGGCGGGGGTGGGGGTGTGTATATTCTCTGCCTGCCCTTCTCTGTGAGGTGAATCTACCATTTGGCTTGCCACCCGACTACGGCGGTCCTCGGCGAACAAATCTACCCTCTACTGTTGTGATGGGGAGGTGGGGGTCTAGGGGATGTCGACAGCGGGGCACGGGTCCCTCTTTGAATATTCCTACATGTTTCATTTTAGTGTATCCAATGGCGGCACTCGATTTATACGTCTCTTGTCACATTGCATTGTCTAAGGCCCTCAATAGGCTGGGCAAAGGCACATGCAGGCGATATCCATATCTTCCCGCGGTGTGGTTGTCATGCATGCATCGATGTATTACGGGTTCGAGACCCGCAATAAATAGGTGGACTCTAGATGGCATGGTGTCCACAAAATTTGGAGGCATAGCGGGCTAAGGAATCAAGCTTGTAGAGGCATATTCTCGTACACTCCTAGCCCCCTGCTCCAAGTGCAAGCTGGGTCCATCGGACTTGCCGGTCCGTGGCAAATAACGGTCCGAAAGCCTCGAGAAAATTTGGACCGGTCGGATGGGCAACATATCTCCCGAGACCTTTCCCAACTTTCATACCACAACACGACAAAATCCCTTGGCTAGAAATACGCTAACTCAGCGGATGCAGCCAGGTGTTACATGCATGACAGGAAGATTCTGTTGCATCTGGTCCAGGAAATCACAGGGGTCCCTCTGCGATCTAACCCTTGTGAGCTGTAAGGACCCTAATGCCAAAAATTCCACGGACCCTCAAAGCGCCGGACCCAGGATGACTCTGTGTTACGGGTGGCGCGGCGCATTGAGTAGCCATCATTTGTGCAAACATAGCTCACTTTGAATTTCTGGTCGGATGGTGTAGGTGCGAGACATCGAGCGGTGTCGCCTCAGTGGCTCACAGTGGGGCGAGAGGCTGAAGGTTGAGATGACGCCTGCAGCCCATCGCCCTCATATCGTGCGATTAAGTAGGCGAGGCATCCTGTTGGTGCCTTCTCCTGTGCGGTATCAGTCTTACTGTGGCACGGTGTCCTTGATCTACGCCATTTAATCTGTAAACAAAAAGAGTATGAGAAGTTTTAGGGACTACGACCCCTATCTTTGTCTTACGCTCTATGGCACTGAATATGAAGAAAGAGTAACCATCCTATTATGCCTTACAACCTCCCACGCCTGGTATGTGGGGCACAACACATCCATAGACAAGACTCTGCCAAGCACGACTTTGAGACTCCCTAGGCTACGACCTGCTCTAATACAAGTTTGTCACGCCCCTTGGGGGTATGGCCTTTGGTGCCCTACTAAGACCTGAGCGCTGAATTGCTTCGAGCCTAAGCACTCTCGGCTTTGGCTAGCTCTAACTTCGATTTATGAAATCAACGGGCTATATAACGAATTTTTGTAAATATAGCCCCGACCATTAAACCTATAGCCATCTATTCAACCACAATAGCTAGCCGAACCACGTCATCGCCAGGAACCTATGCCGGGCCGACAAGGCCACCATCTTTGTCCTAGTTACTTCGAATCAAGAACACGGGAGCTCTAAGCATTCGTGCCAACAAGGTCACCACTAACCGAATAAGGCCTACGACCATCATAAACAAGCTAGGAACATACACACGGCCTCCCTGCAATAGGTATAACTAACCATAGAGAATACACAAGCTGCAAGCCTTTAAGAATCTTGATAAGATGGTCGGGACGGGGCCCAGAAGCCTACCTCTTGTACAATAAAAGAAAAGAAGTAAACCTCTATTTGTCCCCAGCTCCTAGGATGAAATATTTGATGACTCGGCGTGTTAGGCCCGGAATTATGAGGTATCGGCTCCTCGTACGTGAGTACACAATAGGCAGAGTACCGGCGCCCCAAGCGGGCGCGTCGGTACCACTTGAGTCAGAGTATGTAAAAAACAAGCGAACAAGTGAATATGATAAAAATGTTTGGTAGTTCGAGACCAGCGAAAGTAGGCTGGCTTGTCTGGGCTGGCGGGATCGAAATAAGCTTGCTCCGTGCGAAGGTAGGTAGAAGCATACTTGTCGACGTGAGCGTCTGCTATCTATCGCTAATAAAATAACATGTATATACATATATAACATACAAGGACCTATACCATTCCCCATAGCGGAAGGGTGCCAACCAACACGATACATATACCCCACTTAGGGTGAAACCATCAAAAGTAAATCACTCCCACTTTCGCCTACTAACTACGAGCACCTTCTTGAAGCCCCTTGGGTAGCCATCTTAGGCTCTCTGGCCCCCGACTATAATTGTATCGAGTCGAGAGGACTCCTGTAACTATATACGATATCTGTGCTCTGTATACGTAATTTGTGCCTTGGGCCTGGCGCTCGGCAGGTATGCGCCCAATGATTATCGGCTGATATGGGGAATCTTTGCATCCCATCTTCGTCTGGACGACATGCCACTTTCTTGGAGTGGCGTATCCTCTCGCCCCTACGGCGCGAAGCGAGTCAACTGCATTTATCAACCACAGAGTGCGAGGACGCTCTAGGGAGTGCCCTCACTTCAGCCGAGGTCTCAGCAAACAATAATCACGTATAAGCATGTTCGATATGAAAATACTATCTATATTTTTGATATTCTATTCTGAATCTCTTTTTCTTGCATTAAATTGATTCTTCTACTTTGAGCTAAGCGTATCTTAAATAATATCGCTGTTTGATCTGAGCTTACTTGATTTTTAATGCAGATATAGCATAATAACATAAAACATGCTTGCTAGATTCCATATTGGACTCAATACTAGACTTACGGATTCTTTCTCTTAGAATTCCTCACATTTTCCTATACTAGGATTACTAACTTGCCCAGAAAGACGCTTTACACTTAGCTAGATCATGACTTCTTGTCTAGCGGCGTAGCAGCCGGTATCGGCTATTTCTCCCAGCCCATTCCTTAATTACAACAATTAGAACTAACTTCATCAATATTCTAGAAGAAAATATCACTTTAATATATATATATATATATATATATATATATATCCCAAACTTCGGCTTATCAAAAAGCAGTAGAAAACTCGCTATTTATCGAAGTCTAGAAGGGAGAAATGCTTACTTTAGGGATAGGTATGTTAACACTAATTTGGAGAAATTCCATTACCTTAGCTCAGTAGCACGATGATTCGCCCGAGTAGAATTTTACGAAACAAATCCGTAGGAATGCTCCCTTCTTCATGTACCTCCTTTACCCATGTTTATTTTGAGTTTGGGCCAGCGTATATAGGTGTAATCGGAGGGAAACTAGCACCAAACCTTCGTGCCCTGTTCCTCTCTACACTCTCTTCTTATTCTGGAAAAAAATCTTATTTTCTAATTACTTAAAACCAAAGTTGGTGCTTTTATACTTAACACCTACCTTTCAGTGACACGTTGGCCATGTGAGGTGAGCCTCCATCTTCTGTTGGCCATCTCGTAGGTGAGCCTCCGTGACACATTGACCATCGCGGAGGAGGTGCACGCCCACCCTCCTCTTGCGATGGTTCGAACTGTCGCTTATCGAGTCTTTCCCCGGGCCCTTCACCAACATGTGCACACTGAAACTCTTAACCAACGCGTGAATGAGCCATCTAAATGTTAAAAATTTATGAGGTGTAACAATATTTATCCCAATTCCTAGAATTTTGTGGAGGTTAGCATATTGTAGAATGATTTAGCCCTAGCTTCTCGGTTAGTAAATTAGAATCTTACATATTGGGTAGTTGTTCTTGTGCTTGATTATATCGGTGTCGGGATTTCCATATTGGAAACTAGTTGAAATCTCGGTAAATTGCATGCTAGTCTAGATTTAGTTAGAATATTGGTGTCACTCGTGTGTGAGAATTGTCGGGTGATCAATTTGACTACATTCTTTCTCTTAGGAGTGTCGGTGGTGCCTCCTAGTTATCGATTAGTGAACCAGATATAAGATTTTAGTGGTTCTATATATGGTTATGACACTTCTAGATAGAGTAGCTCGACTAGTCTTAGAACTGACTTTAGATTTGTTTGTTTTAGACGGTTACGACGCTTCCAGATAAGTAGCTCGGACCAGTGTAGAACACCAATTCTACAGTCCAGGTTCGATCGACTCTCAAGGTACTTCAGGATAGGTATTCGACTTAGTCTTGGACCCAGGTTTCGAGCTATCAACTTAATAGTCATTCTAAGACTATCTAGTGGGAGTAGGACATAGCAGAGCAAGGCGGGGTTCCGGGCGCACACCCAGGAGTTCCCAGGAACTATGTTGCCAAGTAGGTTTGTGGCCACTATGGCCCCCAGACTTGTAATCCACCCAGTTCATGCCTTTATACCACAGGAAGGTATATTGGGCCACACCCGATGGGGTGTATACATGGGACTCCACGTCTATCTCAAGTGGTTATATATCGGTTATAGCCTCTCCCATTGTCGATGCAGTTTTGGTTTAGCTCATCTCGAGAATAGTTTGATTTACTCAATTTATTTCATCTTAGTACGGTTGCTTCGAGATCAATATCTTAGATTCGGGGCATGTCTATGACCATCGGGCAGGGCACTTTGACCACTTCAATTATATTTAGTTATTCAATTTTTAGTATTTTCAATTGGTCATTGCATGTCATTCTAGTTCAGTTATTTATTCCTTTATGTTATATTTTCTCCCACTTACTTAGTACATTCAAGGAAATCTTGTGCCTTACCTTCTATGCCTTCAGTAGATCTTAATAGGTGATATCATTTGTACCGAGTGGTGTGTCCTCATCTTTACGAGGATGATATTTGTTTTCTCGATTATTTTTATACGGTTAGACTTTAGGTTAGGCTGGGGATTTTTCCAACAACTCATTAGATATAGATGGATTTGAGACATAGACCTCAGACTTTAGGTTTGTTTTTAGATATATAAACTTTTATTATTGACTTTCCTTGAATGGTTTTGTTACTTAAGCTTCCATTATGATTACTTAGATTACCAGTGTTATGATAGACCGTGTGTTGGCAGGGTTGCAGCTGACTCCAAGTACATATCTCGTCCAGTATGAACTTAGGTTGTGAAAAAATTACTTTGAAAAAAAAGGAGCTATGGTCATTTTAGTTGACTCTTGTAAGAACTTGTACGAAAATCGAATCGGTAAGAAGGCTCTTAACTCAACTTTGTGTTAGGGTTCCTTATGACCTTAATTTGTATCAATTCACTTCTCACACTTAAATTAAATACCCAACACCTAGTTTCTATAAAATTCATCGGGCTCGGGTCTATC
This sequence comes from Datura stramonium, assembly GCA_018107945.1. Lineage (NCBI taxonomy): Eukaryota > Viridiplantae > Streptophyta > Magnoliopsida > Solanales > Solanaceae > Datura > Datura stramonium. The sequence continues at coordinate 17,265 of JACEIK010006097.1, forward strand.
CACATACTGAATAGTTTCAAACTTAGCCCAAAGTCCAAGGCGTTAAAATATCTCAACTCATGAATCTTGGGTCTAGTATTAGGAACTTTTGAGGTGTTACATTATCTCCCCATTGGGAATATTCTTCCTCGAATGTAGATCAATCAACTTACTTAAAGATAAGAAGAAGGCGCAAACCTAAGCTGAATAAGCATGGGCGAAAATTAATGGAGTGATTGACTCGGCGAGATACATGGCGAACTAAATTCTTAAAACATGAGTACATACTATGACATGAAAATCTTTGAGAGACATGAACTTGTCATGAAGCGGAATTGAATATCTTTTGGTACCTCATACTAGAAATGAGGCGCGGGGAAGAGATTTGGAGTATGCACAGCCATGTATGCCTTTGGCTTCCCATGTAGCTCCCTCAAAGATGAGATTTCTCCAAAAAACCCTTCTGAAGATATACACCATAACTATCGTACACACGCCAGCCAAGGATCTCAACTAGAACCTTCTCATAGGTAATTCTATCTCTCACGATGCTTTCTACCGAACAACTAAAATTTGGATCCCCCGATGCACTTTTTTAGAAAAGGACACATGGAAAAGCTATATCTTAGAAGATAACTCTAGGTAGCTCCAACTTATAAGCCACTTTACCAACTGCGCCTCAAAAAATCCCTAAGGACTAATATATCGGGGACTAAACTTCCCCTTCTTGCAAACCTCCTAATCTCTTCTGCAGACACCTTCGGAAACACTCAATCATCGATATTAATTTTCAAGCTCTCTCTCTCATCATATGATTTTCTAACAACTACGGATTGTTTTAGCCTTTCTCTAATAAGATAATCTTTCTCTACAACCTTATAGATTGAATTTGGTCCTATCAACATTAGCTTCACCTACCTCAAACCATCCAAAAGGTGATCTACCTCCACTCATAAAGAACCTCTAATGGAGCCATCTTGGATGCAGGTGCATTAGCATTATTGTAAGCAAACTCGATGGGCGGTGATTACAGGCTATCTCTAGAAATCAATCTCGCATGCTCTCAACTTATGTCCTCAAGGTCTAAATGGTCCGCTCACGACACGACCATGCGTGGTTAGGTGGAAAGGATTTGTATAAAGCACTTTTGGTACGAGATTCTTAGAAATGATCTCAAAACTAAGATGTAGGCGAGTACCCCTATTTGAGATGATAGATAATGGGACAATGCCATTGAACTAACTCCCAAATGTACAATATAGCCTGATCCTCGGCTTAGCCCATAATTTTAACCGATAAGAAATGTTCTGACTTGGTCATCTGGTCCACAATTACCCATATAGAATCATATTATCGGTGTTTCTAAGGCAATCTTATAATGCAACCCATATTTATCTCTTTCCATTTCCAAATAGAATCACATTCTGAAGCATACCTCAGGACTTTGATGCTCAGCCTCCTCAGACCATAGTCCTCCCATGTTCAAGCCTATCTTGGCTAGACCTCTTACAATCTAACTTTTCCCAAGAATACTTCTTCTCCTTGGTGACAATCACTTGACCTTATGTCTGACACCGAATGTAGACCGGATCACAACACGGAACAAAGGAGCCTTGTGAGACTCAAGTCGGCGTGAGCTTACATCTAATTCAATAAATAAAGTGAGTACTCAACGTAATCATATAAACGAAGCATAATACACGTCATAACATATAAAGTGAAAGCGTACTTCATACATAACGAGTTAGATACTACACATAGTTTGAAAACCTCTAACATAACAATGGGTTGATGGGACAACACCCCAACTAACGAACAAGTCTAGCTTGAATATGCAGCAGAAATCTGATAAACATGGTGCTTGGGAGATGAGGACTCACCACAAGTAGGATGCTAACTGAAACGGCGGCGAGAAGGAGTTAGTTTGAGGCGGGCGTGTATCATGAAGCAGTCTGACATAGAGTATGTGGTGTTGTGGAATGTGCAGTATGTAAAAGCTAATAAGAGATCATAAAATTGGGACTATATTCTCATAACATAAATATCATAACACTTAATTATAAGGCTCAAGATTTTCAAATCATTCATAATCCATTCATTACCATATCATAAGAGAAACTTTATAAATCATCACTTAAGCCAAAATAACAATAACATCATAATGCATAAAACATGTGGAACAATGAGAGATTCTTATAGCAGGCATCCTCATATGAGCACACATGGAGCCCGACCTATAAATCCCTAGTCGGGAGGGTGTTCGTCCTGCTTGACAAGGGTGCAGAACCTTGAAGCGTGATATCACACATGAAAGGCCTATTTGGAAAGGGGGCCGGAGATCTCAAGGAGTCCCATCATGTCCCTATAGTGGCACGTAGTTCGAGATTTGAAAAAACACGGCCCCGAACCTACTCGGTGTTAAATACTACCTCTAAAATATATATAGTGCTCATAGTATAATATGCATGAGATACATGGGCTAGTTAAGTCATGATAATCGTAAGCATGCTCGTAAATACGTGAATTAGCCATGAGGTAAGGCCGAGTCGGCCAAAATCATAAATAGTAAATCATGAGTTTCATGTATACTTGTAAATCATGTATATGATTATTAAATCATAAATTTATAATGGGAATTTGAATAAATCCATATCATAACTCATAAATCATAATGGGTTTAAGAACATCACAAATAGAGGTAAAAATCATAACTCGATTCATCATAGAACATGCATAATTAGTCATAATTTAATATAAATTGAAATCAATAAATTTGTAATTGAATAAGTGGTAAAATCTAGTCATTATTCGTAAAATATGATGTAGAACATGAGAAGTAGTAACCCATAGATAGATCTTTAAATTTCATAAGATTTAGGATAAAACCATAAGATTTTTAGACAGAAACTCCATTAATTAGGAGAGATTGGGCATGAGTATGAAGCAGCTTACTAATAACCCTACATACTTGATTAAAGTTGATTCTTACATTCTCTAATTGCCCAGGGAAGAATTAAAGAGAACTTGAAGGACAACGATCGCCTCTCTAACTTTCTATCTTTGCATGCATGAGCAGAAAATGGGCTAAAATGAACTTATCCCCTTAAAAGTCATCAATCATAACTTAAGCGAGCGTAGTTTAGGCCTTGGGATCATAGAAATTAAGGAAAGCCCTTACTAACCCATGAGAAAATAGCGCCGGTCCGGTCACACGAGGGACATGACGGCCCCTACGTCACCTCGAGGCCATGAATCGTGGCATCGTCCGTCAAGTACATTGCTTAACAAATCATCTGGGATTGTCGCAGGGACTTCATAATTAATTACTTGTGACCGACTCGTGGTCACTATTCATACATGCATCTTAAATCCAAATAATTTTCATCTTCACGTCACGACCCATCCACGAATCGTGGTGATGATGTGCTGTGGATTTCTGAGAGGCTATTGACGCTCAAAACTGAAAATAACATGGACTTAGGTGTATTTATGTGGAATGTATGAGATACTTTTCCTTTTATTTTAGGAAAAATGGGTGTTGGAACAATAAATTGCAAAAAGGAAGGCGAAAGTGTGCAAAAATGGCAAGAAGTGCGGTCCATGGTACGATCCGTATGATGGACCTATGAGTCATGCGAGGCCCAATTAAGAAGCTAAAGATTTAGCTGGAAGAGTGATCACGTGAGACTTGTCACAGTTCATTGCCATGGTGGTACAAGTCGTGATGAAATTAAGAAGAAATGCACAGAAGGTTGATTTTCAATATGAGAGTACCCTACGACCCGTGAGATGAAGGTACGAGTCGTACCCATGCGAATTCGTGGTGAAATTCAGAAAAATTTTAACCGGGATCAAGCCACGGGCACAATGTACAAGTGTTAGGAAGTGGAGACAGGTGCGTGCCTTGGCCCAATACTTTGCCAAAATTCAGCCAACACACTAAGCCAGTCGATGCCAGGAGTCGATGCCTGATCCCATGAAAAGCCCCTACGAGTCGTAGGTGGACAGATGAAGAGGTTGTCTGAATATGAAGCGATCTGTTAGTTTAGGAAAAGGATTCTTGTGTCTCTATAAATACTTTTTATGCTTTATTTTTTATGGAGGATGCCGAATAGACTTAATTCTAGTAGGAAAACATTATAGTAAGCAATTTTATATCATTGAAAGAGAGAATTGAGTTGGTTCAACCTTGTGATCAACCTTTTTCTTGAATTCATCTTGTTCTTGCTACTTGTTATTCAAGATTTCGTGTTTTAATTGAAGGAAATCGTTTTTCTCAATCATCTTTGTAAGTTTTATCTTATGTTTTCAATCATGAACACAATTCACAACCTTGCAACTATGAGAGGCTAAAACCTCCATAATAGGGTTGTTGGGAACCATGGTGGATTAAAAAGCTAGGGTTGCACAAGTGTTCTCTTCATATTTAACGATTCTGCTTGATTGTACAACGTTACAGGAAGTGCCTAAATTCTTTTCTTGCTTTGGTCGAAGAGGTAAAGATTAGGAAGAGAATTACAACGGGCGTTGATCTTAGTGATCATTGTATCAACTTGAGCTGTGGTCGCATGATAGTTATATCTAGAACTTAGTGATAACAGTTAGTTTGCAAAACACATGAGACTTGGTCGAGTAATTGATGATAGTCATTCAATAGAGAGGTTGGTAGATGTTTGAATGACCCTAAGTTATCAGTTACGTAAGTAAGTATTGGTAAAGATCACGAGTGTATACCCAAAGTTGTTACGGAATACATGGGAACACAAACCCTAGTTATGCTTTAATTATTGATTCACAAATATAATCTTATTCTTGTTTATTTTATTATTGATTTTTGTTAGAATCCCCCCATTGTGAAGTAATTACCCTTACAAAGTTCATCTACCATTTGTAATCTAGATCTTCCATATTCCTGTGGATCGACCCCAACCTCTAAGTTGTGTTCTTTATTAACAACGTCAGCTTCATACTTGAGTTGGAAGTGTGGTTTGAGCATTATCAAAAAGTGGCCGCCGTTCTTTGGGGAATACGACTAAGACAGGTTATTTACTTATAGTTGACTTTTTGGTAATTATTACCTTAATTTACATTTATTTTTGTGTTTTTGATTACCCACCAGCATCCTCCGGTGAATGCCAGCACTCGGAGTGAGGGGGCCCTCTTGTTCCACTAAATCCTGACTCAGAACTAACCTTGCATAAAATAAAAACCCGAAGCGAGAGAAGAGAATCCGTTTAAATTTGAAAAAAGCTAAAACCCAGAAGCCGAGCTAGCTCGGTTAGTTGCACTTCGGAGCTAGTGATGTGAGATGAGGGTGGTAAGCGGCGCGAGGTCGACATGGGAGGGGCAATCAAGCTGAGAGATTTTCCCTCGGTTCTTCGATGATGACCTAGACATTGATGAAGTTGGGTCAGCGCAGACAATTGTTCCACCACCACTGCCCGCTTGGGCCAATTTGACATTATGAGCACCATGATTCAATTGCTAAACATGAAAGGGTGTTCGGTGGACACGCGATGGATGATGCCAACTTTGCACTTGATGAATTTTGTAGAAATATGCAAGGCATACAGGTTGCCGAGGGTAAGCCAATGCAATATGACTCAGGCCTCTTCCCTTTCTCTCTATCGAGGGAAGCTACTTTGTAGTTGTCGGAGTATCCCAATGACTCCATAACAAATTGAAGGGAGATTAAACAAGCCTTCTTGGAGAGATTCTTCCCCCATCAAGGATATTTACGGTTAAAATATGAGATCTATAACTTAGGCAAATTAAGGCAGAGGCACTTCATGAAACACAGTTTGAGTTCAAAAGTTGATTAAGTGCCGAACCATAAAATCCCGGATAATAGTTTGTTGGAAATCTTTTACGGGTCTCTTAATAGCGCACCAAGGCTGTAGTAGAAATGGTGGCTAGAGGAGCATTGATGAGTCACACACAGGAGGAAGCTGACCACTATCCTTGGCAAGGGGTGACAAAGACAGCAAAGGCACGGCATATGAGGAGGTTGATGAGTGGAAGGTACACATATTTGTTGGTATGACTACAAACCAATGAAGGAAGGAGGAAGAATGCGATCGGATTTGGCTCACATGCGCACGTCATTGGATTTGCGACAAAGCATATCATGAAGCGAGGAACCAAAGGTAAATAGGTGGGAACTCAAGGAAGGGAGGCGAGGAGCGAATCCTACGATTCTAAGGAAGAGGCAAACTTCCTAGATAGCCGGTGGAGGGTTTCCAAGCCCGCGCGCCGACGTTTGGACAAGACAATTGGCGCCAAGGTTCGGGAAGAAAATCAGGTTGGAACCAATACACAGACAACTACAACGAGGCAGGTTCGAGAGGAATGGGAGCGAGTGGTCGTGAGAGAGAGGGAGAATGGAGAAGAAATGACGGATATCGCAATGGCCAGGGCTAGAGTCTATGTGCCTCCCAACGCACGAGAAGGGGATGCCGAACAATCAAAGTTGGCGAAATTATGATGGCAAAATCTTTGAAAAGGTGATGTCACGAGATGATCAATTAAAAAGAAATTAGTGACTTATCTAGCATGGGTCAAAAGTGGAATCTCATGCCACCGCCTTAGCGGATAGAACACCAGCTTGGGCGGCTTCTCGGCCAAATGGCGAAGTAGGCAAAAGGTACACTTCCAAGCAACCTTTGTCGAACAAGCATGATGCTTCATTCCATGGTGCAGTATTTAGGAGTGGTAAAACCCTGATTAACCCCAGTTCACTGTTGAAGTTGAAAGGAGGAAGAGAGCGTGATTGAGGAAGAAGAGATTGGTGATGAGACAAACATGATGAGTTGCAAAGAGGCCCCCAGGGGTGAGAAGGAAGGCGACATTGACCAAGGACAACTCTAGTGCAAAGGCTATCCCAAGACCACCACCACCATTCCCACAAGGGATGAAGAAAAGGTGGACAACGGTAAGTTTCAAAAATTTCTTTCAATGCTCAAACAACTTTTACGTAGACATACCATTGGTCGAAGCACTAGAAGATTCCGGGATATGAAAAATTCCTTGGAAACACAGGTGAAAAAGAAAAGATCGTGAGCTATGAGCGGGTTGACCCAATGTCCCATCACTACGATTGCCATAGCAACAAGGGTCTTAGCCCAGAAAAAGCAAGACCTAGGTGTCTTCACGATACCTTGCACCATTGGTAATGTAGAGTTCGCAAGGGCACTTTCATTGATCTAGGAGCTAGCATTAATCTAATTCCCTTGGGTGGTATTCAAGAAGCTAGGATTGGGAGCCCCCTCACTGACCAACATGAGGCTACTAATGGGCGATACCGACGTGCAAGAGACCCAGTGGGCATCCTAGTTGATATGCATGTCAAAGTGATAAGTTCATATTCCCAGCGGACTTCGTGATCTTGGATTACAGGTCGATTATGAGGTCCCGTCGTGCAGGGCGACCATTCCTCGCTCTTTGGGAGAGCTTTAGTGGATGTGGTAGCTTGTTAAAATTTAGGCTAAACAAAGAGAGGTCACTTTCAACATTTGTGGGACTATGAAGAAACCAAAGGAATTTAGTGTGATCTCAACACTTGAGGATGAGTATGAGTCACTTGATGAATTACAGAGTAGTCAAGAGACTTGTGTCGTGTAGCTCGTTAATCGAGGCACTTCTTGGGGCAACTCAAGTGGTGGTTTGGTGAAATCGAGTAACCGGACAACTGCGTCGTGCCATGACTTGTTAAATCAAAAGCGCTTCTTGGGAAGCAAGTTAGTGAACTAATGTGTACTCAGTGTGCGAGGAAACAAAAAGCAGGTGGTGTTTGAAAAATCTGCTTTGTAATAGGACTCGGTATGACTCGTGGTGAGGTCCTTCAAGTCGTGGCGACGAGTAGTGGTAAAAGTAGAAAATTCAAAGCAAAAGTTTGACCTACGACTCATCCTACGATTCGTACCTAAATGGTACGAGTCATAGGATGCACCCGTAGGTGCCGAGATTTTCTATGGCTAAAATCACTACGAAGTGCAGGGACGAGTCATAGGTTGCTCCTACAACTAGTGGTACGAGTCGTGACGAGTCCCGGGAATCACGATTCGGCCTAGATTTTTTAAGCGCCCTTACCTACTTAAACTTCAAAATTGACCATCTTCCCACGCTAACACCTTACAACTCACGACCCACTACTTGAGAACCCTGTTCCCAACACCGTAACTTCCCCCATCATCAAGAAATTAAGCACAAAATTCTTGTTATTTGAGTGTGCAAGCCTGATTTCCAATCTATGAATCGACAATTAAAGTAGAAGTGATTACATTGCAAGTTCTTAATGTTTGAAAGAGAACTTAAAAGGGAATCGGAACACCCATAAGAATCACATAGGGTATGTGAAAATCAATGGGTATGTCTGAAACACCAACTTGACCGAAAACCCATTGGAAATTTATTGAATTTTCGGCCCTAGAATACCTAAAGGGAGTTACGGATAGGGGAGGATTAAGTGGTCTAAAAAGCGAGTTTACCATATGCTAGACACAGGGGGAAATTCGAGTACCCAAAAATGTGCAAGACAAATGCTTACACTGCCCAGGCAAAAGAAGTGAAAAAATGGAAATTTTGAAAAATTACGCAACACGGTGCGGTCGTAAGTTGACACCCAAATCGTACTAAGTGCTTGTTCCACTTATCTTGAAAAATCAATGCAGGAAATCCACCCTATGACTCATGGAATCAACCTACGAGTCGTACCACGGGTTGTGGTGAAAAGCGAAATTTATTCAAAATGGGACTTCATTAGGCTGACTCAAGGATTCACGAATCATGCCTTCATGGTATGAGTCGTGCCCCCTGAGTCGTGGGGCACCATCCCGAGGCTTCTCACGAGTGCAGTACCTTGGTACGACTTCATTAGTGAGGACCGTGAGATAAAACTTCTTCTATCGATTTTCTTTTTCAAAAATGGAATGCTAACCTCTTTCTCACCGGGTACAATGACATACAAACATAGAGGCGAGATAAAACACAAGCCGCGAGGACATTGATAGATGAAACAATGGACTCGAGTCTGATCGGGATGGAGATTCACCTGAGTGGTTCACTTGAGGATTATCAAGTCGACACCTCGGTCCTGAGATGGAACAAGAGCCACTAGGGAAAGTGCAAAGACCCAAGTAGAAGCAACCACGAACACATCCGCTCAAGCTCCCTAGTCGAAGAGGGGGCTAAGAGAGGGGCTAACAAAGCCCAGAGAACCAACAGCTTAACGAGGAAGGTCGAAGGGACCCAAAATGATGTAGAAAGTAGTGAGGAAGAAGTGGATGAGCAGACCCTTGCCAAAGAAAATAGAACAATGCGGCGGAGAGTGTCGGGTGCCAAAGAGATATATGAACAAGGCATTGCTCTCACCGCAAAAAGCGAACCAAAGAAGCATCCAAGAAGAACCGTAGATCCTCACTAATTCTTTGAACGAAGTTGAGGGAGATGAAACATACTTTTACCTTCTATGGGTTAGAATGGATGGCGAACCCCTACACAATACACGAGAGGGAGATCGTCGGGGTCTCTACTGCAACTACCTGGCCACAATGGAAGGAGAAAGCAAAGGAGGGCAAAAGATAAAGGAGAAGCTTGCTTGGAGAGTATTCTAGTCCGGGCGAGTAGTAGATGTATCCGATTGGACTATTTCATGTATGCTATATGGACCTCGGTTCGAGACCAACAAGGATAACCGAAATTTATGATTACGGGGTTGAGGCAATGAAACTGATTAGGAGTCTAAGCGGGGTGGCGATAGAGCAAGCTATGATAATTTGCTTGAAGGTGATAGGCGAGAACAAGGATGGTAGAAGTGGGTTCGGGTGGCAAGCGGGTGACAAAGAACTCATTGAACTTCATCGTAAAGTCTGTTGGATATTGGTGAGACATTGATTAGCACCCACAGAGTCAATGCTAACACGTTGAGTGCTGATAGAGACTGGTGGCATGCCTCATGTCTCACTATCCTCTTAAAATCAGGGATCCTTAGCTACGGAGATGTCTGGTCGGAGTGGAATTAGAACACTATTCCATTCCCAGGAGCCTTATACGGTTGTGCGGAGTGAGGTTGGGGTGATGAGAGATTGATTGGAGGCGAAAGAATTATAGACATAGGCCTTATCGGGGATGAATGAACCCAGTGGCGAGGTCAGGATACCTACAACTATCCAAGAAGCTCGGCCCGAGCGGGGGACATACGGTGAATGTCCCGGTACTCCGAGCGAGCAAGACACCGGCTACATATGCGGGTCATTTTAGATTGACTCCGAGCACCTCGGCCTACACCCGCTTCCCGATTAATACCGGACTCGAGACTCCTAGCGGGGTACATCACGGTACCACGGAGTTTCCTCGAGTCTAGAAAAGAGATTGACCATGGTCGAGCACAAAAATTCAAGCAATGATGGAGAATGTAAAGACATAGGTAAAATGCGAGATAGATGTAGCGGCTCAAACTCTTCATGCCACTTTGGATAGTTTTGAGAGAATATTTAACATGAGGATGGCGGAGCGGTGGGACATAGAGCGAGTCTCAATCTTGAGTTAGGGGCTCTTCGAGTCAAGTGGTTGAGTTGTCTTTACGACAACCAAACATTATAACATCCGCTCTTCGAACATAGATGCGAGCTTGAGGAGGATATTGATTTCGCCGACATCTTTGAGGCCCAACTGCGTAGGTGATAAAGGCAAGAAGGAAATTTCTTGAAGATCTTGGTGAGAGAGTTTAAGGAAAAAGAGAAAGAAAGGAAGAAAGGCGCAAGCGGGCCAGAGAAGAGAGTATGCGGGCTCATGAGGAGCATATGACGGAGTTGCATCACGAGGATTAGAGGAGGCCGGGAGCTCCACTGCGGCTGGCAGGCTTGCTGGTAGCCACTGACCCTTCAAGTGAGCCACCTTCAACCCCAGGTTACTACGAGGCCGTTCAGCGGCTACATCCAGCAGGGGGACCCTCCCCCTATTATTAAACCATTGAGTGCGTTATTTACCCCCAGCACCACTACTACGCGGTGATACAGCCTTTGCGAGATGACAAGGTGAAGTCCTAAGTAGCCACATGTATGTTCCTTTTCCCTTAATGATTATCTTTTTATGCTTCGGGGATGAAGCTCATTTTTTTTAAAGGGGAGTGTACTTGTATTTTTGGGATATTTTGTTCGCTTGAGGGTTTCTTTATAGTGTTTCTTTGTCCTTTTTGAGACATGCTATCTAGTAGAAGCAGGCATGTGTTAGGATTTTGTTTTATTTATGTTTTGTTTGATTAGAAAGTAACTTAGGAATACTCGGTAATGGATATGTAATACTTTTGTTGTTTTTGAAAAATTGACCACATTTTAAAATTTTTGTTGTGTATTTGTATATGATACATCATTTCTACGGATCATTTTATGTATTTAGTTATTAATAGTGATAGTCTTGTGCAAGCCATGTATGAACGGTGGGTAAAGTAGAAAATAGTTCATGTACCATGTGTGAGTGAGGCCTTAGTATTTGTTGCGGTATATTTGTTGAAGATCTCGCGTGCTGGTTGGTCTGCATAGGTTGAGGGCGGTTGGTTAGGAGATGATCATAGGCAATTTTGTTTTAGCTTACTTTTGCCTATATTTTCCTACAAAGTGTCATGAATCCCTTGATCCCAAGTTTGAGCCTTAATAGACCATATTTCTTTGATTTACCTTCTTAGTACCCATTTGTTTATAATAAGCTTTGTTTGGTCTGGTCCTTCCTTGGATATTGTGAACCTCAACATAAGCAAAATGCTTAAGTTGAGGGTGACTAGAGTAGGGGTGCATAAATGTCACGACTTGAGAGTACACCCCGGATCGTGAGCACGGAAAAGGGACCCAGGGGGCTAAGTCAACCCAGCGGCATAAGCATTCACTAACTCCATTCAATAAACAAGGAAGGAAACATGAATATAAACTCGTGGAGTCTAACTTAGCATAACAACGAGAATAAACATCGAAGTGAATACATGTCTAAGTTTGCATTAAACCTCTAATCTAGACGGTGATGGGACAACACCCCCAAGTAGCTCAAAATACTAAAGCGAAAATAAACTCGAAATAATTGATAGTCTAGTCCTCGGAGGATGAGGACTTGCAAGCAAGCAAATGCTAACTGATGGCGGCTCTGACAGTGAACACGAGAATCGAGATCTTTGCATCATGAAATGATGCAACATAGAAAGAGTATGGGAATTCGATACGTGGAATATACAAGGTATACGAGGTAAGTAAAATGTCTAGAGCAATAATAGTCTTTCAAAATAAGTCATGCATATATGATAGCCTTTAAGGGTGAGAAAAGATCACAAGCATTCATTATGAAATCATTCTTATTTAATACATGGTCATGCATGGCTTTAGAACGTCATGACTAAATCGAATGACTCAAGGCTAAATCATAACATTTATATCAAAAAAAGCTGAACAATGAGTCAAACCTTTCATTTTCAAACATACACGCATAGATAATCATCATGAGTAATGGATATGCAAATTCAAATGATATAGACGGTGGGAGCTCGTCCTTAGCGACATACCATGATAGAGCTTACGTGGTCCAAACTATCATGTTCCAGTGGGTAGGCCGAGTCCATAATCTTGCCAGGGAAATGGACGCTACCAAAATATCGATATCAAGCTCAAAGGGCCAATCGGGCCGGGATAGTTCACAAGGGAGGTCCCAATAATTTGATAGAATCAGCCTACGTTGGTGCATGGATTACAGGGGCATAGGGTAGTCGACCCTTAGCCCGCTCGTGCTAGACTCTTCTCCCAAAACATGCGATACTCTACATCGTATCATCCTGACTCAACATCGTATAGTGATGAAGCTCAACAGCAGAAATCATGCATAACTCAACATCGTATGAAACAAAGCTAAACATTGTTTATTGACAAAGCTCATTATGAAATCATGCATACACTAAATATTATATAAATATGAAGCTCAATATGTCGTTTCGACAAAGCTTAGAATAGAAATCATGCTTAGACTCAACATCATGTGAAATGAAGCAATGACAACATACATCTCTCAATTATGAAATTCATACATATGAGAAGCTCTACCATGACACATACCACAAGCTCAAAAATAGCGGGAGCCTCTACTCCAAAATCATGTGGTAAGGCTACTTTAGAATTTCATTTCATTATCATCAACATAGGGGCCTTGCCCAAAACCTTCTCACGCTTGAATCCATTCAAATTATTTGAAAACATTTTAATTTGGGAGATTTCACTCCAACACGAAATAATATAGGAAATACTCGAAAATCATCATTTATACTCAACATTGGGCATTACCCAAAAGCTTCACTATACAGGTCTATTTAATCTTCTTGACAACGTAATAAAAATCATAGGTAAGGTTGAAAACATGATTTTCATCATACACTCATCATCATCACATCATATAGAGACTCCCCCACACATGGGCGTTTAGATTAATTTTATAAAATAATTTTTGTAAAAGAAATTAAGTTATAAACCGCCCAAGTTCGATAAATCATCAATATCAACTCAATTAATCATACCCATGAGTAGAAATGTAAGAATCATGCGATTAAATGAAACTATGCCAGTCATCACAAATTAATCACAAATTGATAGAGAATGGGCATGGGTGTTGAAAGAAGCACCAACTCATAGCCTTACATACCTTGGAATGAAGAATCCTAACTCTTCCTTTATTGCATTTGATTTCCCTTGAAAACCTTGAAATTCTCCTCACTGCTTCCCTTGACTCTGCCATGCATGAATAAAATGGCCTAGATAGGTCTTTCGACTTAAAACCCTCTATTACAAGCTTAAAAGCGACGTAGTATAGGCCCTTAGAACTTAGGATATAGAAAAACCCTTCTTTTGAAATCGAAAATAAGCGCGGGGTTCCTAACGGGCGACTGATGACTCGTTACTTACAGGGCTCACGTCCCGGATTGGTTCACCCATCAAGTGCCTTTGCCTCATCATTCATGGAAACTCCATTGGCTTGGTAGCAGCCCACCTAACGGGTCGTTAGGTCATTTCTTGAGTTGTTGGGCGCCATCCGTCAAGTACACTTGGATAAGCTTCACTTGTCCTTTTCTAGGAGCACCCCACGATTGACTGACGACTCGTGGTGTCGACCACGAGTCGTTACACATCTCCCATGAGGAACTCGAGTCCTCCATTATCCAGGCCTTCCCCATAGTCACTTTATGTATTTCGTTTGGCCTCTTCACAGTCGTTAAGTGACCTGTTTTAAGCTTGCTACAACATTTCAATTTTTCTCTGATTCACTTTCGGGTCAGATTTTTGAATTCTAGGGTATATGATATCTCTCCCTTGGAACATTTTCCCTAGAATGTTAAAAACAAGCGAGGAAAACCCGAAACAAACAATCACCACATATATAGATGCTAATCATTGATTTTCAAGTCGCGCGGAGCGACTACCCCAGGGGAGCCACGCAAGTGGTCGAGTTCGGACATTACATACATATATCATATCATAAAATGAACTTATTCGCATGAATAGAACATGAAAAAGCCGAATAGAGATTTAGCGCAAAAATATCATACCTCAAATTGAGGTTAGTAGGAGGAATAAATGGGGTATTTAGCCATCATGTCAGCTTCGGCCTCCCACATCAACTCCCCGAACATGCGGTCCTCCATAACACCTTTCTTGAGGCTACTTCCCTTGTTCCTCCCAGCCTTCAAACTTACAATAAATCAAAGATTTCAGCGGAATTTCTTCATAACGGAAAATTTGTCTTTCACACAATGCATACATAAGAACCACTAATTTGGATCACCCAAACACTTTTCCAACGAGTGATACATGGAACACGAGATGAGCTGGAGCCAATTACAGAAGGCAAGTCCAATAAGCTACCTGACCGTGCCAACTCTTTCTCACAACTTGGTATGGACCAACATAGCGGGGGCGGGTTACCTTTCTTCCCGACCCATAACTCACTTTCATAGGAGATACCTTTAGAAACTACCAGCCGTCAACATCAAACTCCAATTCCTCTTCTTGTCACATCGGCATATGATTTCGTGACTTTGAGCGGTACGGGCGGTCCCTTATCAATTGAACCTTCACCATCGCCTCATGAACTGAATCTTGTCCTACCACAAGCGCCTCACCAACCTCGCGAACCATCCGATGGGAGATGCGCACCTTCGCCCAGTAAAGAGCTGAATGTGGTGCCATCACGGATCTTAGGTGGTAATTGTATTATAAGAAAACTCGATCAAGGGTAAGTAGTCATCAACTACCTTTGAAATCCACTTAGCACGTGTCCTCAACATATCCTCAAAATTAGAATGGTTCCTTCTTCTTGGCCATCCTTCTAGGGATGAAAGAGTTGTGCCCAGCTTAGCAATCCAGAGCCCCTTTTGAAATGAGCATTCGAAATTAAAGTAAACTAAGTACCTCGTCAGAAATAAATAGACAAGGGCTCTCCTTGAAGCCGAACCAACTCAGGATATACAACCCTAGCATGTCGTCTCTCTTAGTCCAGGGGTATTATTTGGAGGAAGTATACAACCTTGGTCAACCTATCCACCACAACCCAAATGGAGTCGAATTCTTTGGTGAGTACGAGTAGACATATTAGAGTCCATATTGATTTCTTCCTTCCAGTGGGGATGGAAATATCTGAAGTACACCTCGGGTCTTTGATGCTCAATTTTATAGCGGCTTGATTTTGGACATTTATTCTACGAACTTCCTTGTCTCCCTTTCCATATCATTCCATAACGATTTCTCGTAAATCTGATACTTTTCGTGGATCTTGGATGAATAGAATATCTGCCATGTGCCTCGTACAATGTCTGCCTCTCAAATTATCCTTGTCAGAAACACATAGTCGGCCCTGGTGTGAAGTAGCACACCATCTCCCCCTTGGGAGAAAACCTCCCACTACAGGTCTGCCTGCGCCTCCTTCGACTTCCTCCAATGTGGATCCTCATCTTGCACAGATTTAACATCAACTACCAGGACAATTAGACCGTTATGCCTGACAACACCGCCATGGTGGAATCGATCAACCTAACTCCCGACCTTGCAAGCCGGTGAACATCTCTCACTAACTCCCTCTTCCTCTAGTCGACATGGGACACACTCTCCATTGAGAGTCTACTAGCATGTAACCACGTTAGCTGCCACGGGTGGTAAAGGACACTCATGTCCTAATCCTTAAGTAACTCCAACCACCTCCTTTGCCGAAGATTTAGATCTTTTACGTGCGAACACATATTGCAAGCTCTTGTGGTCCGTAAATACATCACGTGGACCCCATACAAGTAATTACGCCATATCTTCAACGCGAGAACACTGCAAGTAGCCAATTCAGATCGTGGGTCGGATAATTCTTTTCATGCACTTTCAATTGTCCAAGAGGCACTTTAAGCTATCACCCTCACGCGCATCCAGCAGACACCCAAGTCCAACTGCGGAAGAATCATAATACACCACAAAACCATCGTTACCCTCGAGAAGGGTCGATGCGAGGTCTTTGAGGGTAAGTCGAGCGCTTCAACTCTTTGGAAGCCTTTCGAAGCCTCGGAAGCCGAGAATTTCACCTTCTTTAGGTCAACTTAGTCAAAGGTGCTGCAATGGATTAAACCCTCCACAAACCTCAGTTAGTAACCCATTAAGCCAAGAACTCGGAATATCAAAAGGATTCACCAGTCTAGGCCATTCTTCATCGCCTCGATCTTTTGAGAGTCCACTATTATGCCTTAAGCTAGACACCACATGGCCCAAGAATGCCACAGAGTCCAGCAAATCACACTTGTTGAAGCTTTGCATACAATTGGCGATCCTTGAAGTGCAGGCACTACTCTCAAGTGGCGGCGTACTCAACTTTTTCCTTTCAGTATACCAAGATGTCATCAATGAACAAGATCAGGAACATATTCAAATATGGCTTGAACACCCTGTTCATCAAGACCATAAGAGCTGCGGGAGCATTCATTAGTCAAAATACATAACTACAAACCATGTAGCCATACAGGTGTTTTTAATCGTCTTCGGGGATATCACTCTCAGAGCTACGAGTTGATGATACCCAGATCTGAGATCTATCTTTGAAACACCCGCACCAAGCTTATCGAACAAATCATCAATGTTGGGTAGGATACACAGTGTGGCAGGTGACTTTGTTCAGCGCATCGATAATCAATGCACATAAGGAACCATCTTTCTTATGAACAAATAATCTTGGTGCACCCATGGGGACTAGCTTGGTCTAATGAAACCCTTATCTAGCAAGTCCTTTAACTGATCCTTCAACTCTTTTAGCTAAATTTGGAGCCATCTGTGGGGTGGAATAGATATAGGCTACCTATCGGGAAGGAGGTCAATATCAAAATCAATCTCCCTTCAGGAGGAATACACAGTAAATCATCGGAAAGACCTGGATATTCACGTACTAATGGCCATTTGGATAGTCGGGGTTTCAAACTCACGCCCTTAACCCTAACTAGATTATACATACAACCCTTTGAAATCATCTTCCTGGCCTTGAGGTAGGAAACAAATCGACTTACAGGCACAACTAAACTACTGCTTTCCATTGGCGCGTGCCCACCATGGGACCTCTGCGGAGAATGCGCGGAATCTCGGTTGAGGCAGCCCTCTTGGCCTCTCTCTCTCTCCAGAATGTTCGCCTCCATCGCAGCGTACAACACTCAGGAAAGTCCATATCTGATGGAGCATATCAATCTTGCATTCCTTATCAGTAACCTACTATCCCATGCACGAACACCGCACACTCGCCTACGGTGACCACTAACTTAGGGCATACTTGATAGGCGAGTGAACTCAAGGGAATACTCTAGGTCTGATCCTCCTCCTTATTCCTGTTACAAACTGGTACCTTTAGCTCCCTCGTCTCAGGGAAGGAACGATACAAGAATGCAGCTTTGAAACTCCTCCCCAGTGACCGGACTGCTCAGGCGACCACTATCCTTCCATTGATGGAACTAGATATGCGCAACCCCCTTTCCTTTGGTAGGAGACCAACTCTGCGCACTGTCTTGCTCACCCCCATAAGGCCGTCTTGATGATCTCATCAAATGAAGTCATGTGGGTCCTCACCTACCTTGGACCCCAAGTACTCCGGCGGGTTCATCCTCAAGAAGTCCGACTCGAGTTGCCTTTGTGCCATTACACGGAACATGCGCAATAACTCTTCGATTGGCTGTCGATCAAGGCTGCGCATAGCATCTAGAGAGCGGGCGCTCAGGTGCACGAGGCTCTTTGCTTGGTGGGACCTGAGCCAGTGCCCACGACCCAGCACCATCCTCGTGGTCTTCCACTAGTCTCCATTTCTCCTTCCATTCATCCTTCGAGGAGCCATGATTTTTCAATTGAGAATAGCACGAATTAGAGGGGGTAGAAAGACTCTTCGTACATGACATAGATCATGAAAGATGGGAACATTTCTAGAGCGTTTTCTAGCCTCTTCATCATAAGTGTGGCGCGCTTCTACACCATTAAAAGACTCTTACTTAACGCGACTTTCGGACTCCCTAGGACACTTCGGACTGTTTCTACGTCTAGTTTGTCACGACCCAGAGAGTACACCAGGATCGTATACACGGGACAAAGGGACCCCAAGAGACCCCAAGTCAACCCATGGCATAAATATTCACTAACTCATTCAATAAACATGAAGGAAACATGAATATAAACTGTTGGAAGTCTAACTTAGCATAACAACAGAATATACATCTAAAAATTTGAATACATGTCTAAGTCGATAAGCCTCTAATGCGAGACGGGCGTGGGACAACACCCCCAGCCCAGCTCGAAATAAAACTAAAAATACCTCCAAGATAAACGTAGTCTAGTTCTCGGAGGATGAGGACTCACCAAGCAAGCAAATTCTAACTCTGATAGGCGGATACGAACGCGGTTGAACACAGGGAAACCAGGATCCTGCATCATGTAACGATGCAACATAGAAGGTATGCGGTCGGTACATGGAATGTATCGACTATGCCAAGGTAAGTAAAATAGCTAGAGAAATAATAGTCTTTCAAACAAGTCATACATATATCATAGCCTTTAGAGGTAAGAAAATATCACAAGCATTCATTATGAAATCATTCTTATTTAATACATGGTCATGCATGGCTTTAGAGTGTCATGACTAAATCGAATGACTCAAGGCTAAATCATAATATTTATATCAAAAGCTGAACAATGAGTTAAACCTTTCTTTTCAAACATGCATGCATAAGATAATCTTCATGAGTAATGGATATGCAAATTCAAATGATATAGATAGTGGGAGACTAGTCACTTAATCGGCGTACGATAGGGCTTACGTGGTCTCAACTAGCACACTCAAGTGGGGTAAAGCAGTCATAACCTTTCCCGGGGTGATGGACGATACCATGATATCGATATCAAGCTCAAGGGCTAATCGGGCAGGATAGTTCACAAGGGAGGTCCTTATAATTTTAATAGAATCAACCCTACGTTGGCGTAGTTACGGGCATAGGGTAGTCGACTCTTAGCCCGCTCGGTGCTAGACTCTTCTCCCAAAACATGCAACTGCTCTCCATCATCGCATCTGACTCATTATGAAATCATGCATACACTAAACATCATATAAATGAAGCTCAACAATGTCGTTTGACAAAGCTAGAATGAAATCATGCTTAGATTCAACATCATGTGAAATGAAGCTTAATGACAACATACATCTCAATTATGAAATTCATACATATGAGAAGCTCTACCAAGACACATACCACAAGCTCAAAATAGCGGAGCCTCTACTCCAAAATCATGTGGCAGGCTCTTCATTCTTTCATTCCTTACTCATTAATATGGCTTTTTAAAATCTTCATTTGATCACCAAGTATTTAAACATTTTAATTTGGGAGATTTCCTCCAACACGAAATAATATAGTCAATACTAGAAATCATCATTTATATTCTATATTGGGCACTACCCTAAAGCTTCACTATACATGGTTCTATTTAATATTCTTGACAACATCGCCAATCATAGGTAAGGTTGAAAACATACTTTTCATCATATACTCATCATCATCACATCATATAAGAGAATCTCCACACATGGCATTTTAGATTCACTTTTTAGAAAAACAATTTTGTAAAAAGAAATTGTTAGAATCGCCCAAGCTCGATAAATCATCAATATCAACTCAATTAATCATACGATGAGTCCGCAGAATTATGCAGACCGTACAAGTAAAAAAGTGGCTCTTTTGAAGAGCGGGATATCGAACCCACGGGAATAGGAATCTGAGGGTGAAAACAGAAACGTTAATTTACTATAACTATACGGTGAGACAATTAGCAGAAAAGATAATTTGTTTTTGAGAATATAATTTTATACTACACTAAGCTAATTATCTTATTGAATCTAATATTGGTTAAGAGCATCTTGAGGACTGAAGAACATGTGAAGACACAAACTATTAATTTCGTGGTTTATCTTTTTCCTCCGGTTGCTAGTCGGAACTACTACCTATGGATTAAAACTCTCGTATTTAACCCAACTTAAGAATCATGAACCTTCCACTACATTTCGTGATAAGAAGGAATTCAAGTTCATGTCTGGCCGGTTCCACACATGACTAATACGACTTTCGGGTATATTTCTATCAGAAGGTAAATCAATTCCCAATTCTCTCTGAACCAAGAAAAGATCATATCCTATTAATTCACAACTTTCCAATTTCTTGCCCTCTCGGGTGGCGAGGACTTTGGTTACACTAACATTGGCCGGACATTAATGTAGTAGAACAAGAATTAAATAGAAACGACCATGGAAGAAAAGAGAAAATTAAACCAGCAATCAATAATTACATTACAACACAAAGTTCATAACCTCGGCAAAGAGGAGAATTAGCCACTCATTTGTGGATTAATCATCCCTAAAACAAGTGTTAATCATACAAACAATTGAAAAGAAGAAGAAAGAGATAAGAAGAACCACAGAAATTTCGTCCCTCGGTGTTGGTAACCCACGTTCTTGCTCCACCAAGTCGAATAATTAAAAATGTCCCTAAGTGTTCTATTTATACTAGGGATAAATTTTCTCGGAATAGCAGCAACGTGTCACGGAGTGCATCGAGCCGCGCCTCGTGACACGGTGCTGCTGTGAGCCCTACGGGAATTTGTCCGCCCGGTGTAATTGCTACCAACGTGGCCGGCGTGCGTCGCGGGCCGGCCAACGTGCCACGGTGCAATCCTTGAGACCTTCTCACGAAATGCACCATACGAATAATTCACTTCCAACGTGGCACGACTGATCGCGGACCTTCCTTGGAATTTATTTGGAATTTCTATTCAGGCGAACGCCCTCCGTGATGGCCGGCGTGCCACGGCTCCATGCGGAGCCCTTGTCATCTACGCTTCTGTCAGCTTCCTTACTCGATCCGAGTTCCTTCTTGATTTCTCCTAACATGTCATTTTCATCAACAAAAACATGTTTTCCTACAAAACAACGCTAATCATGTTGGTTAGTATAATTCACACTTCCATACAATTTACATGAGAATGTACACAATTTATTAGACAAACAAGACAAAAAGTTATACATTTGAATATCGATTTGGCATATAAATATGCCCCTTATCACCTACCCACACTTAAAATCTTGTTCGTCCTCAGACAATATTCCTTACAACTCATGCAATTGATATCCCTTCATGGCTATTTAGGCTCGACGGTCAAACTACGGTCATACGGAATTATGTTCAAAGCAAATCATCAAGAAAAGACATGCAGCATCATTATTACACGACACTTAATAAATCAAGACTTTT
The DNA here is from genome assembly GCA_018107945.1 of Datura stramonium. Classification (NCBI taxonomy): domain Eukaryota; kingdom Viridiplantae; phylum Streptophyta; class Magnoliopsida; order Solanales; family Solanaceae; genus Datura; species Datura stramonium. The sequence goes on from JACEIK010006097.1 coordinate 39,055, forward strand.
TAGCACAAGAATCGACTCTCGATATCGGCAAACTCATGCATATTGGGCGGACCAAGATGTCAGGCACGAATGTATTCTATCATCAAACATGTGCCCTCACAACCTTAGGAGAGATTCCTGTTTAATCACATGAACTTTAAGGAAATCCCATGTCAGGTATATATGTACACACCATTCCTCACTCTCCCAAACGAATTCACATGCATTGCGTCATGACCCATAAGCTTGCCTCTAGTGTTTTACCCACTAATATAAAGAGTTTGCGTGATGTAAGATCACATTAGGACTTAACGAGGTTGTAATGTAAGCTACGGAACTAGTATATGTTGGGCTAACCAATAATAGTAATGACTTCCTTAAGCGCTTTCACACATCCCATCAACTTCCGAGTCATTTTCTTCCTTCCTCCTCCTCTTGAAGTTTATTTTATATTTATCACCCCCTTTCTTTAACACATAGGACTAACGAAGAGACAATTGGGTTAAGCTTTCTTCCCTTCAACTCTGGCTATTTCACCCTTGACTCTTATCTTTTTCCTTTCTTTCCCTCTTTTCTTTTTCATCCCTTTTCTTTTTTTTTATCACTTCACTCTGTGACACCATGGGAAAATTATACTTTTTTCTCGGCGCTTAAGAGTTTCGATTTTGGTTAAGGGACATGAAAAGAAGGGGCTCACTTAGTTCGCACCCTTTTTGACAAAGAGGAAAATGGAAAAGAAAAAAAATTTATCAAGGTTAAAGGCTCAACGGGCTGACTAGGTTTAATCTTCAAAGGTGGATATGAAAAAGAAAAACAAGAAACATTTTTGGTTGACAAAGAAATGCCTACATCTTTCCTACACTACACTTCCTTCATTTCGTTTCCCATTGACGAGGCAGGTTCTAGACAATCAACAATAGCATGGAATAACCAATTTCACTCACTATGCACTTTCAATGCACATGCTGGAGATTCAGATGACTTCCACCCAGTCTTTAATCGGCTAATCTGATCAAAATTAAGCCTCAATCACACCCGAATCAAATTCTACGGCAAAAGTGTCTTACATATGTACGAAATTTGCATGCTTTCTGAATCATCTTTGCTATATAAATATTATGTACAACCGCAAGCAAGGATGTCGGGCCATCGAATAGCAACATGCATGGGATACAACCAGCAATCCAACTAAACAAACAACAACCAAAAGAAAAAAATAAATAAAAACAAAATAAGAAACAGGAAACTACTCCTATCGACTTACCTTTCCCTTAAGGCAGTCGTCATCCATCCATCATAGAGAAGGGTCACTATTTACGACTTCGGTTCGATGGGACTCTTCTCGGCAAAAACCGTAAACTTCAGAAACCCAAAAACGAAAAATAGTTACGAAATTTTTTTTTTAAAAATGGTCGATGATTTCGACAAGACTATTTACATACTGGCTAACACATTCCACGGCACACAACAACAATTTCACAACAATATTTACAATGTGAACATACAAATAAACGAGAGTCAAATTAAAACCAACCGACAATAAAGCAAGGAACATACAATGACATACGAAAAGGCAAATTAAACACACCTAACTACTCCCACTTCGCACTTAGAATGAACACTTTGTCCCCGTGTTCATCGATTACAAACAAAAAAGGTGGTTGTGAAACTCCCGATCGAGTCAAGTATTCCACTTCCTCATCGGGTCTTTGCGCCCTCGTCCCCCATCGCGGAGTCTCACCGTCATCCCCTCCTCCGACCCAACGTCGGAATCACCATGACGATGTCTCCTCTGTCAGGTGGGGACGTCATCGTGCAGTAGGCTCAAAAGGCTGGGCCACCCAGACATAGTGCCACAGCGTTTCTCGCCAAATGGTGGAGTCTAGAATCCCGCACGGCTCATCCTCCATGCGGTCTCCCTTTATGTGAAGTGGAGCATCACATCAGAACATGCGGGACGCTATCTTGATCGTCCAGAGCATGTCGCTCGGCCAATGTAGACCCAAGCCCATGAGTGGTGTGGGTGCCTTTGTTTTTGTGACATCAATGCCTAGCTCCATCTGCGGGATGTAATCTGAGACTCCTCCTCGACCTCAAGGCCTCTCGGGAACGTCGTCGGCGGCCGCGAATCAGGTACTGTGCCCACGACTCTGGTCGGGCCCTCTTCATGGCGGATGATCACCGCCCCAACATGATCTCGACCGCCATGAGACATACCATTATACAGTCCGGGATACCTGTCGCTGTGCCAGATCAACGATGTAAGCGATCTTAGCCACCATTGGCTGCATTTATCATGCATGGGCGTGAGTGGTAGCCTCTGTGTGCACCTTCCAGCGCGTAGGCAGGGCTCCACATAATGTGCGTACGATATCCACGCATAAGGTGGGTGATGTTCGGTGTCGAGTACATGGGCGTCGTATTTTTGCGCCCCTATGATGGCATTGAGGTGGTGAGGCTCCAATGTGACGATTTGGCCCCTTATTTGATGGTGTAACTACCGATCTTCGGGTTCCAATTGGCGTAGAATCCGGACTAAGTGCGAGTTGCACTCCTTGGGCTCGTCGAAAATGAAACGTAAGCCCGGCATCATCTTGTGCACTGCCATCGAGAACTCTTGTACCAAGGGTTCCCGTGCAATATGTTCACGGGGAAGTATTTGTTCTCTTCGTGTTTGGTGTACCACTTCTTCCCCTCTTAGTCACCCATCTTGTTTATATCGCGCGGCGCGCGTGGGCTGTAGGTCTTCTTTGGGGCGCTGCTCCAGTGCCCAATCTTTTCTCCGTGCGATGTTGATAAGCCCTTTCCTTTGTCACGCACGCTAGCCATGGTTTACTTTGTCAAAGAAAGCGGTGATAACTGCTTGTTAGTGATTATAATTTAACCCGACTAAGGTCGGGTTTTGGCTCGGCCACCCCACACTTAGTTTCTAGCTCACATTATGCAAGCAATGCAGAAACATATTTATTCCATATTTACAAAAGATAAAAATCTAGAACAACTAAACAAAGGAAACAAAAACAAACAAAAATCGCTTCATGCCTTCTTAAAATTGACGGCATAACCTACGTGTACTACTCGGACTTGGTAGCCACTTCCAACATACTATCGATAATCATTTCATTACATGGCATTCAGCTAAAAGAAAACAAGAAAAATAAGAATACTCCACAACTCAACTAAGCAATTCCCCGATTTTCATGTAGTTTGATAAGTTCTTGGAATTTCACCCAATTTGCACCTCAGAAATTGCATCGTATCTTAAGTATACCTGATAAGCATACACAATACAATTCACCCAGCATGCACAACCCACAATTTTTCAACACTTCCTCTTCTCAATTCGATTTTTCAACTTCACAATCCATCCTAACCACAATTTAGCACAAAAATTCATTTAAGAATGCAATTAACGAGTTCATATGATCACAACGATAAACGAACAACTATAATCAACAACCCAAATGTGTTGCAGCTCAATTTATTGATATGGGCAAGGATTCTTCCTAAACATGCTAAAAATCGAAATTTTAGCTAAAGTGAAGTTGAGTTCAGAACATACCTTTGATTGATTAAGGCGAAGAAAAGTTGATAAATTTTACTCCTTACGTAGTGACACGTTGAGGGAGAGGGGATTTTTAGGGTATTATCGCGGAGGTAGGAGAAACATAGGAGAAATGAGGGGTTTTGGGGTTTAAAAGTGGGAAAATGTTGGGTCGCCCGGTGACCCGATGTGACCCGGCAACGATTAACTCACGTCAACGTGTCACCGGAGGGTGCAGGGAAGCATGCCCTCCGTGACACGGAGCCATGTGACTCTCTGGAATTTTTAAAAATTCAGTTTTGCCTTCGCGTGTCACGGAGGGTAACGCGGAGGCCTCACCTCCGTGACACGGAGCCATCACCTGAGCTCAACTTGTTTGCCACTTAAAAATATTTTCTTACCTCGTTTCCCTTTTGCATTCCTTTGCATTTTTTTCCTCAGATTCAACTTTGTAGACATCTTACCGCACAGTGATTAGAATTCCAAAGGTGGAGAAATAACAATATTTTTATTTTTCTAGTTTACACACTCCTATTCTACAAAAAATATTAAGTACAAAAAATTGAAAATCTTTTCTTCTCTTTTTTTATTTCGTTTGTACATTTTACAATTACATTTCACGGGTTGCCTCCGTACTTATTTAGTTCTGCGTGCAAACCGGCGTCATTTGAGCTCATTACGCTAGGGTGACGGACGTTTGCTCAACAACGTCCCCACCCCAATCAAGCTTACCTCTATCGGGGGCTCTCCCTTCAGTTCTCGTTGTTCAAAGCCTTGAACACCACTCGGTTGTTCACGCGTGATCAACGAGAGTTCTTCGTCTGCGGCCGAGAATTTGGGGGCCTTGTACATCGAACACCTCCACCTTGTCAGCACTTGCATCGTTAGGCGACTGCTGACTACATCTATAAACGCTTTCCCGGTTGCCAAGAAGGTCGTCCCAAAATAAATGGAACTTAGAGTCTGGCTCAAGGGTCTAACACAATAAGTCACAGGAAGATTGAGAGCCGACTTGCACTAGCACGTCCTCCCGCAATCTTTGATGCGGCCTTGCCAGGCGATTACGCGAAACACCAAAGCCAACATTTGTGGGTCTAGGGCTTCCTAGACCTAACTTCTTAAATACCGAAGTTGGCATCAAGTTAATGCTCGCTCCCAAATCACATAATCCGCGAGCTCGGATACTTTGCCCGATTGTGTTGAATTGTGAAGCTCCTCGGATCTTTGAGCTTTGTGGGCGGCGGTTTTGTATCGGGAAGTGCATTCCTCGGTAAGGGCCACCGTGGCATATTCGATCGACCTGCTTTTTATTAGCCACGATGCCTTTTATGTACTTTGCATATTTAGGCCTCCTGCAAAACATCAACAAGAGGTAAGTTAATGTGTACTGTTTGAGCACCTCCATGAACTTTTGAAGCACGCCTCCTCCTTGTGCTTCCTTAATCGTTGAGGGAACGGGGGTGGAGGGTCCCTGCTTGGATTCGGCCTTGTGTTTCCCCTCTCATCGTGCTCCCTCTCACTTACGCAACTCAGTGTTGAGGTGGTCTTTCGGGTTCCACCTCCTTCAGCGCAAGCCACTCTCGTAGTCGCGCATTGACACAGCAGGTTAGGATGGAGTCCTTTAGGGAGTCCTCCTCTAGGCTGGTGTTACGGGCTCCGACCAAATTGCTAAATTGATACTTCAGAGTGCCTTGGTAGCCGGCTGAATATTTTTAACATCGGATGCCAATTTGACATGAATTGACTGCAATTGAGCTTGGCGGCTATGTTTATGAACATCTCCTCAACGGCGGGTGATGGTGGTGGAGGAGGGCATTGTTATTTTGTATTGAAGCAGTAGTTTATGGCCCTCCTTGATTCAGCTGCATCCCGGCTTCGACTCTACCCACTTGATGGTTGTTGCTACCCCAGAAGAAATTCGGATGGTCCCTCCAGTTGGAATTGTAGCTATTCCCATCTTCTTCAGGTGATTGCTCCTTTGTGCATTCCCGAAATAAAGTTCACCAGGAGTCTGGTTGCTCCACAACACTCGACTGAGTGTTCATTGCTCCCGCACACTTCACACCAAACTGCTGCTTGCATTAGCGGGGCTTGAGGCGGCTCAAGTTCATGTGCAGTGGGTGTTCAAGCGATTACGCAAGGGCGGCTATACGTGGCGCAAACCGCGCCACTTCCAAGACTCCGGCTACTTTCCTTGCTCCTCCCCTTGAAGAGTCCGCATTCCACTCGGTTCCTTAGAAATACGATTAAGCAAAGTATACGGTTCTTCACTTGAGTCTTTTCTAAAGCACACTTGTTCTTGAATCTAGCGAAATTTTAGTGTGGGGTTTCAAGCCTCTCTATAAAAGTGTGCACCAACACATCATTTGATGGTGATGAGGGCAGGTCCCTCAACAATGATTTGACCTCTCCCGGGCTTGTGTGAGATTCTCTCCTTCCCTTTGTTTAAAACTTAAGAATTTGACTTCTAAGCCTTATTTCTCGGAGGAAAGAATCGGATCAAGAACTTTTCGCGAGATCATCCCATGAGGTGATAGAGTTTGGTGGCTCAGCTTTCAGCCACCTCTTTGCATCTCCCAAAAGTGAACATGGGAAAAGTGTAAGCCGGACATAATCACATTTGACACTCCGGCGAGGATGTAAGTGTCAACTTTATCTCAGGAAAATTAAGAAGATGTTGTTGCGGGTCGTGGGGAGACCTATAAGCGCCGCTTGTGTGCGGCAATTTGCACCATATTTTGTTTCAACTCGAACCTCCCTCGCTCCCGGGTTGCGAATCTTTAGAAGTAACATTGCTAGCTTGTGGGATTGCCACACATCGCGGGCCAAACCTGGCCCGCTGGGCTCCTGGGGCACTAACACTTCGCGCACTATTGGTGGATACGTAGTTTGCTCCATGATGGTTGTGCGACAGCTGCGACTTTCTCTCTAAGAGCTTCTCTCGGTTGTGATAAGTGGCGTTCGGCTCCTAAGGATGGATCTGACTTCACTTTGTCTCTTGCCGAGTGTTCAACGAGAATCATTTTTACGCAATACGAGCTAAGACCAAGTTGTCAACACAAAAACATTGAAATAGTATACTAACACTTAAAATCAAATTAAAAATGAAAATTTCTTAATTGCTATTCCCCAGGCAACGGCGCCAAAAAACTTGATGAGCATGATGCAGATCGTACAAGAAATAAAGTGGCTCTTTTGAAGCCAGGATTGTCGGAGCCACGAGAATAGGAATACAGGGTGAAAACTTTCAAACGTTAATTTACTGCAACTATCGGTGAAGACAACGGAGTAACAAAAAATAATTTGTTTTGAGAATATAATTTTATACTACCACTAAGCTAATTGCCACTATTGAATGTAAACAATGGTTAAGAGCATGCGAGGTTACGAAGAACATGTGAAGACACACACTATTAATTTACGTGGTTTATCTTTTCCTCCGGTTGCTAGTTGGAACTACCTAGTTAAAACTCTCGTATTTAACCCAACTTAAGAATCATGAACCTTCCCACCTACATTTTTCGATGAAGGAATTCAAGTTCTATGTCTGAAACCGGTTCCACACATGACTAATACGACTTTCGGGTATATTTCTATCCGAAGGTAAATCAATTCCCAATTCTCCCGAAGACAAGAAAGATCATATCCTATTAATTCACAACTTTTCGATTTCTTGCCCTCTGGGGTGAAACCGGACTTTTGGATTTACATTAACATTGGCCGGACATTAATGTAGTAGGAACAAGAATTAAATAGAACAACCATGGAAGAAAAGAGAAAATTAAACCAGCAATCAATAATTACATTTGCAACACAAAGTTCATAACCTCGGCCCAGAAATTGTACTCATTTGTGGATTAATCATCCTAAAACAAGTGTTAATCTTACAAGCAATTGAAAAGAAGAAGAAAGAGATAGAGAAGAACCCTAGAAATTTGTTCACCAGGTGTTACTTTGTAACCCACGTTCTTGCTCCACCAAGTCGAATAATTAAAAATGTCCTAAGTGTTCTATTTATACTAGGGATAGAATTTTCCTGGAATAACGAGCAACGTGTCACGGAGTGCGTGGCGAACCTTTGCCTCCAGTGACACGGTTGCACACTGTGAAGCCCTGGAATTTGTCCGCCCGGTGGCATTGCCACCAACGTGGCACGGCGTGCGTCGCGAGCACGGCCAACGTGCCACGGTGCGGCTCGCGGACCTTCTGAAATGCACCATCCCGAATAATTCCTTAGCGTGGCACGGCACGATGCGGACCTTCTTTGGAATTTATTTGGAATTTCTATTGTTCAGGCGAACGCCTCCGCGATGGCGGCGTGCCACGGCTCCATGTGAGCCCTTGTCATCCCCTCGCTTCACCATCCGCTTCCTTGCTCGATCCAGAGTTCCCTTCTTAGTTTCTCCAAATAATGTCATTTTCATCAACAAAAGCATGTTTTTCCTACAAACAACGCTAATCATGTTGGTTAGTATAAATTCACACTTCCATACAATTTACATGAGAATGTACGCAATTTATTAGACAAACAAGACAAAAGTTATACATTTGAGTATAATTTGGCATATAAATATACTTATATCTAAATACCAATGAGTAGAAATGTAAGAATCATGAAATTAAATGAAAACCTTACTTGATCACTCATCAAATTAATCCTGGCTTGATAAAGATGATCATGGGTGTGGAAAGCACCCACTCGTAGCATTACATACACGGGAATGAATCCTAACTCTTAGTAATTGCCCAGGTTAGAGATTTCACTTACAAACATGAGAATTCTCCTCTCCTTCTTCCCTTGACTCTCTGCCCTTACATGCATGAATAAAATGGCCTAGATAGGTCTTTCTCAACTTAAAACCCTCTATTACAAGCTTAACGACGTAGTATAGGCCCATGGGGCACTGGAGTATGGAAAAGCATGATTGTGAAAAACACTTTATCAGGGGTCCTAACGAACGACCGATGGCTCGTTACTTGGGCTCCACGATCGTTGGTTCCCTTAGTTAAGTGTACTGCCTCGTCGTTCATGAAAACTCCAGCGGCGGTAGCGTTACCCTAGCGGGTTGTTAGGTGCAGACGACAAGTCATTGGGTGCCATCCGTCAAGTATATTGGATAAGCTTCACTATCCTTTTCTAGGAACACCCTACCGGCCGACTTGACTGACTCGTAGGTCGACCACGAGTCGTTACATGCATGAGGATCTTGAGTCCTCCATTATCACAGAGCCTTCCCCATGATTCACTTGATGATTTGTTTGGCCTTTCACGAGTCGTTAAGTGGCCAGTTACGCTTTGTTGCAATATTTTTCAGTTTTCTCTTGATTCTTTTCTCTTGATTCACTTACAGATTAGAATTTAAGGTTAAAGTCATTTGAAAATTTGAGATTATGAAAAAAAAATTCAAAAGAGCTTGAAATTATTGAAAAATTAAAAATCCTCATCCATGCAAATATTAGTAAAATGGGAAAAAGGGAAGAAAAGAAGACAAAAAGAATGAAGGGTTAAATAGGGAAGATGGTATAGCCAATGAATGTAGTGCCATGGAAGGGATAGTCACTCACAAAATCTTTCATCTTTATCATGTCAACCCCTAAGCCTACATTTCAAGCCATATAAAGTCCTATAGTGATCTTAATTTGACCATCTAACAAACCAAAGCGGTAGAAAATAAGGGCAATTCTATGGTATGGGGCTGTGCATAGTTTTGTGAAAGTGAGTGCTTCATTTTGCCTAGTCCCATGTTCCATTTGATACTTCATACTGAAGTGCGGATTTCATTTTGTGAGGGTACATGGATTATGTTTGCTTTTACCATTGATGCATGTGAAACACATAGGTGATGACTTGATTTCTTGTTGATAGCTAGATGACATGTCTTGATCCCTGAATATGATGTTTTGATGTTGCTTGCAATACCTTAGGCGATGATGTTTGGGGAGGAAGGGTCAAATAGAGTTGTATATAGAATGCAAAATTTGTTTGAGTTTTATGGTACATGTATCTTAAGTTTATTTTCTAGTTAGCATACGTGTTTATTTTTTATTTTCTTTTAGCGAGGACATGCAAAAGTCTTAAGTTGAGTGTTGATGTGTTGTTGGATTTACTGACACCATTGGCCAGCTGAAAACTAAAGAAAATAGCATGGACTTAAAATTGTATTTATGTGGATATGAGGCACTTTTCCTTTATTTTAGGACAAATGGGTGTTGGAACAATAAATTGCAAAAAGAAGCTCGAAGTGTGCAAAAAAGGGCAAAAGTGCGGTCACGGTGATCCATAGGATGGACCTACGAGTAAATCTTGAGGCCACGATAAGAAAGGCGGAATTAGCGGAATTGATCCCATAGGTTTATCCTGAATTGTACACCATGGTGGTACGAGTTGTGGTAAACAGTCGTGATGAAATCCCGGAAGAAATGCACAAAAGTGATTTTATTGTAAGTACCCTCGACCGTGAATGGCAGTACAGTCTTTTGTTACTGGTTGTGGTGAAGTTTAGAAAAAGTTAGAGAGTACTAGGGATAAAATGCAGTTATGATAAGTGATCATAGAGGCAGGTACAATTAGATAACATTTCATCTTAATAAAATGAAGGCCAACACTCCAAACCTTAGGTGATGCCCACGGTCCGTTGAAATTTACGAATTGCGTAGGTGGACTCGTGATGGTGGCTGAGATATGGAAACAGTCTGTTAGTTTAGGAAAGGGATTCTTGTGTCTCTAATAAATACTTTTTATGCTTTATTTTTAATGGAGGACGACGAATAGACATAATACTAGTAGGAAAACATTGTCGTAGGCAATTTTACATCATTGAAAGAGAATTGAGTTGGTTCAACCTTGTGATCAACCTTTTCTTGATTTCATCTTGTTCTTGCTACTTGTTTTCAAGATTTTTGTGGGTTTTTAATTAGTAAATCATTTTTTCTCAATCATCTTTGTAAGTTTTTGTCTTATGTTTTCCAATCATGAACACAATTCACAACCCTGCAACTATGAGAGGCTATAACCTTCATAGCTAGGGTTGTGGAAACGATGGTGGATTAACAAGCTAGGGTTGCACAAAGTGATTCTAAAACCAACACTAATTGCTTATATTGTATTCTCTTCATCTTTAACGATTCTTAACGGTGTACAACGTTGGAAGTGCACGAATTCTTTACTTGCTTTGGTCGAAGGGTAGATATTAGGACAATAGAATTACAACGGTACTTGATCTTGATGATCATTGTATTAGCAGGTTGTGGTCACATGATGGTTATATACGAAACTTAGTGATAATGGTTGGTTTGCAAAATTCATGAGACTTGATTGAATAATTGAGGATAGTCATTGATAGGGATTGGTCGATACGTTTGAATGACTCTAAGTTACTCCGATTCTATATGTAGTATTGGTAAAGATCACGGTGAATACCCAAAGTTGTTATGATCCATGGGGAACACAAACCCTAGTTATGCTTTAATTATTGATTCACAAATATAATCTTATTTGCTATTTATTTTTATTAGAATCCCCATTTGTGAATTAAGTACCATACAAGAAGTTCATCTAGAAGTACAGCCAATCTAGATCTTCCATATTCCACAGCAGGATCGGCCCCAACCTCTAAGTTGGGTTCTTTGTGACAACGTCTACTTCATGACTTCAATTGGAAGTGTTGTTTGAGCGTTATCAAGTAGTGACCACGACCTTAGGGTCATACATTGGGTACCACTTGCCTTCTTCCTTTACCTTCTCAATCACCACTTCCCATAGCGCTAAACGAGTCGTGAGGTCTGACCACGGCTCATGGTCATTCCGTGAGACCCAAATTACCAAATTCAAACTCATCACCCTAAGCCTAACCACGAGTCACATCACGACTCGTGGTCTACTTCAACGGGTCACATCACGACCCATTTTGTGTCGATACTAGTTTTCAAATTTTCTCATTCTAACTCCCGAGTTTGTTCTTTGGGCTTTCGGTATAACAATATCTCCCCCCTTGGGAACATTCATTCTCGAATGTTGGAAAGCATATAAAAGCAAGAAATGCAATCATCATATTCAAATGCGATCATTTAAAAATTTGAAGCCCAGCAAGAATGACTATCTACTGATTTAAGCTACATAGGCGAGGCTGAATTCATGAATCATACATACCTCCATACATAAATGAAACTTGGGCACATGGGCGAACATGAAAACTAAATATAGTTTTAGGGAAAAGCGTACCTCAGAAGTTGAAACTAAGGCGGGTAGATAATAAATGTGGGTATCTAGCCATCATATCTACTTGACTTCCACGTACTACCTCAAACATGTTGATTCCTCCATAAAACATTAATTGAAGCTACTTCCTTGTTCCCTTAGCCTTGAACTTGAAGATCCGATTATTTCCACGGAACCTCCTCATAGCTAAGGTTGTCTTTCACACCAACACTATCCACGGGATAACTAGTTTGAATCACCCAAACACTTCGTTTAAGAGTGATACATGGAATAAAAGATGCACGGAAGCTAACTTACGAGGTAACTCAATTTCATATGCCACCTTGCCAACTGGTGTTTCATAATTCGGTAGGGGCCAACTTAACGAGGGTTGAGTTTTTCCCTTTCTTTCAAACCGCATCACTCCTTCATGGGAGACACCTTTAAAAACACCCAATCATCCACTTCAAACTCAAGTTCTCTCCTTCTCGCATGGCATAGGACTTTTGGTGACTTTGAGATATTTTAGCTATCCCGTATGAGTTAAACCTTTTCCATAGCCTCATGGGTAGATACGGGGTCTTATCATTCCGACTGCAACTTGAGAACCAATCAATAGTCGATCTATCTACGCCATAGAGAGCCTCAAACGGAGCCATCGAATGTTGGAATGGTAGTTGTTATTGTATACAAACTCGATAAGAGGAAAATGATCATCCTAGCTACCTTTGAAGTCAATTACGAATGCTCTCAACATGTCCTCGAGATTACGAATTATCAAAACTCGCTTGACCATCCATTTGCGGGTGAAGTCTTTGTGTTGAGCTTAACACGAGTACCAAGTCCTTTTTGAAATAAGCTCCAAAAGCCGAAGGTAAATTGGGTACCTCACATGCAAAAATGATGGATAAGGGCACTCCATTGAATCGAAACTTTCTCCGGACATAGTTTGGCATAATCTTCTGTCGAATCTTGTTGTTTTGATTGGTATAAAATAGCATTGGTCAACTGTCTACCACAACCAAATGGAGTCATATTGTCGATGATGCGAGGTGGCACGTGATGAAGTCCATATTAATTTCTTCCCATTTCCAAGTAGGAATACGCGATATCCTAAAGCACGCCTCCTGGGTCTACGTGCTCAACTTTATTTGTTGACAGTTTGGACACTTAGCTTACAAACTCATAATGTCCTTCTTCATGCCATTCCACCAATAGACTTCCCTAAGTCTGATACATCTTGGTGGCACCTGGATCGATAGAATACCTAGATACATGAGCCTCGTACACATGGCGACCACAGATATAGAAGCATACTTATCCCCTTTGGAGAATACCTCTACCTTCTAATTATGAATAATTTGCCTTTAACATTATAAAATCGAGTCCTCATCTTGTCTAATTTTTACATCAGTCACCAAAGGATGGTCTTCGATCCTTTCGAACAATAACACGCCATCGGTCGAGTCCACCAACCTAACTCCCAACCTTGCGAGTCGATGCACATCCTTACGGATCCTTCCTCCCCTCATCCACATGAGACACACTCTCCGTAGGGAGTCTACTAAGTGCATACGCTACTACATTATCCTTGCCAGGATTGTAAAACACACTCATATCGTAGTCCACGAAGAGTAGCTCCAACCCTCACTTCTTAGAAGATTGAGATCTTTCAGAGTAAATACATATTTGTAAATTCTTACATTTTGTAAAAACATCCACGTAGACCTAATTACAAGTAATGTCTCAATATCTTCAAGGCGAATACCATAATGACCAATTGCCGGAGATCATGGGTGGGTAATTCTTTTCATGAACTTTAATTTGTCTAGAGGCATATATTATAAACTTTAAAATCTTGAATCAATACATGCCCAAGTCGAATCCTTAAAGCATCATAATACACCAGAACCCATCGGTATGGGTAGGATTAATACCGGTGCTAAAGTAAGTCGAGTCTTCAACTCTTGGAAGCTCTTCTCTAAACCTTGACCATTGGAATTTCACCTTCTTTTGAGTTAATTTGGTCAAGGGTGATGCGATAGATGAGAAACCTTCAACAAATCTACGATAGTGGTAGCTAAGCGAAAGCGCGGATATCTGAAGGATTCACGGTCTAGGCCAATTCCTCATCGCTTCTATTTTAGAATCCACCTTTATACCCTCACTTGATACCATTAGCCCAAAATGCCACGGAGTTCAACCAAAACTCATTTGCTGAATTTGGCAGTGGCACGATCCTTGAGAGTACGAAGCACTATTCAAAAATGGGCGGCATGCTCCTTCTCGCTCAGAGAGTATATCGAGATGTCGTCCAATAAACCGATCACGAACATATCTAGGTATGGCTTGAATACCCTTTCATCCACCAAAAGCTACGGGAGTATTTTTGTCAAAGACATAACTACAAACTCATAATGACCATACCGCGTCCTGAAAGTCATCTTTCGGGATATCGGCTCTCAGAACTGCGGGTGATGGTACCCCGGTCGAGGTCTATCTTCAAAAATCACTTGGCACCACTGAAGGCTGGTCAAATAAATCATCAATCTTGGGTAGAGGATACTGTTCTTGATGGTGAGTTTGTTCAATTGCCGATAATCAAAGCACATACGAAAACCATCTTTCTTAGAGCAAAGAGAAGCTGGTGCACCCCATAGGGGACTTTCTCGATCTAATGAAACCCTTATCTAACGGGGTCCTTCAACTATTCTTTCAACTCCTTTAGGCGGGTTGGAGCCATTACGTAGGGAGGAATAGATATAGGTTACGTGTCAAGAAGGTCGATGCAATCAATCTCCCGTTGGGAGGATTCCCAGCCGAATCATCTAGGAAGACTTTTGGATACTCACACTATAAGGCTATCTGGATAGTCGGGGTCATGAGCGTTGCATCCTTAACCCTAACTAGATGGTATACACAACCCTTAGAAATCATCTTTACGGCCTTAAGGTAGAAATGAAAGCGACTTACGAGGCATGGCCAGAACTACCACTTCCACTCTATGAGCGGCTCCTTGGAAATCCGAACTCTCTTGCTCGGGTTCCTATAATTCGCCGGGGCATAACAGCTACAAATAGCCAATCCATGCAGGGATAACATCAAAATTGGTCATGACTAACTCTATAAATCTACTAAGGTGACTACAGAAGGATTTATTGTAGGGAAACCCATACACCCCGTCTAGCTACAAGGTGAATCACCTAAAGGTAGATGCGAAGGGTTCGAGCAAGACTTTGGGGCGACTCAGAAATTACTAGCCACATAAGGTGTGTCACAAAAGACAAGGTAGCCTCCGGATCTAACAAGCATAAACATCCCAATATGGAAAACTCCTTAAAATACCGGTGACCACATCGGGGAGGCCTCACCGCACTCCACGGCGAGATGCTAGACATAAAACTCTGTTTTGTGGCCCGGCCCCACACGTGCTAGTAGATGCCTGTTTGTGCTTGAGCATGCGGGTATTTCTTGAACTTGAAGTTGGAGCCTAGACCCCATCATGGCCCTATCTCACCCATTTGCTGGGCAACTCTAAGCATATGTTCGAGCTTCCACACTCGAAACAGACACACGAACACATAGCACTAGCACAGTGTGCCCCCAGGCCACATACGCCACGAGGCTAGGATGCTAGAATGTGCGGGCTCTTGCTCGACCCCTAGAGCTGATGCTAAGCCCTCTCTAGTCATGCCTGAGTCTGGATGGCACACTCAACGCTGAAGATCTTTGGGGATAAAGATCTCTGGTGGAGTGCGCTGTCAGTGCCACCACGACCTGAGCCGAGAGAACTTGTAGCTATCACTCTGGACCTCTTGGCCTCTCTCTCCCCCTCGTGTCGCCGCCTCCATCTGGCAGGTGTATAAGACTATCTCAGAGGAAACTCCATATATTGATGGAGAATGTGTGCTGCAATCACTTGTCCAAGTAACTTGCCACCCTATGGACAAGCACACTCACCGCCCTCGATCATTTACTAGCTCTGCGTGTGCTGATAAGCGAAGAGTGAAATCAAGGGCATACTCTGTACCGTCATCCTCCCACACTTAAGATTCCACGAACTCGGCCGCCTTTAACTCCCTCATCTCACGGAGAAGAACCGATCTAGGAATGCAACATAGAACTCCTCCCAAGTGACGGGTCATGCTCCGCGGCCCTACTATCTTTCCATTATCGAAACTAGATGTGTGCGACCCCTTCCAAGCGGTATGAGGTCAACACGCACTCAACTCAGTGTCACCCCCCGTAACTTGGGTAATATTCACAATCTCATCCAATGAACTCATGAGGGTCCTCATCTACTTTTGACCCGAGGAGCTTTGGTGAGTTCCATTCTTAGAAATCCACACGACTCATTTGCCGCCATTACAATTTTGCGGGACATGCGCTACTGCCTATTAATTGACCGAGGTGGTCAAGGGACTACGTAACATCTAGATAAGCGCCGAAGCATGGGAAATTGGCTCAGCGTATGGTGCTCCCTAGGCGGGTGAAACTGCTTGGTGCCCATTTCACATTTATATCTTTGTGGCCATTTCAATTCCCGTTCCTCATACCATTTTACTTTTCGGGAGCCATGATTCGCAATCGCGAATAGCACGAGTTAGAAGGATAGGGAGACATTTCATTGCACAACATAGATCATGAAGAGAGACATTTCCTAAACGTATCGTAGCCTCTTTCGCTCATAAGTGTGGTGCGCTTCACACCCGTAGAAAAACTCTACTCGATGTAGTTGGAACCTAGGAGACTTCAAACCTATTGCTCGATTCCAAATTTATCACCGATTCGAACGGAGGTCGGGATCACAACACGGGACAAGGAGCCCCGAGAGACCCCAAGTCGATCCATGGCATGAACATACATTTAACTCGTTCAATAAACGAAGCATTAACATGATAATCTTAGTGGAAGTCCGAAATAAACATAACATCAAAAATACACAAATACGGAAATTTGAATACATTCTATTGTCTAAAAAGCCTCTAAATGGAAGTAATTTGATGGGACAAGACCCAACTAAATCTTATGGGGTTTTAACTTTAATTTTGTAGGTCTTTAATGATTTACTAATGGAGTTGTTATATTTTCGATATTTGCATCATTTTACATGAATTTTGATCAGATTTTACAACTATTTTTGATTATAAAATTATTGGAGTCGATTTCTACTACATTAAACCTAATTATGTATGAACTTATGATGAATCAAGTTATAATCTTTACTTCAATTGTTGATATTTACAAACCCATCATAATTTATGATTTGAAATATGGATTTATTCGAATACCCATTACGATTTGATGATTTTCAAAGTATATGTATGATCTACAAGTATGCATGAAACCTATGTTTTATGAATTATGTTTAGGCCCGACTCCCACCGGGCCTTATGTCATGGCTAGTTCACGTATATACAAGTATGTTTATGATTAACATGATTTAATTGTACATTGAATTCATGCATATTATAATATGAGCACTATATATGTTGTGGGAGTAGTATTTAACACCGAGTAGATTCGGGGCCTAGAGTTGCCGAATCTCATGGCTTTACGATGCCACTTAGTAGGATATGTTGCAACCTCCTTTGGGGACATCCACAGGGCCCAAATGGCCCTTTTCACGTGTGATCACGCCCTTCATGGTTCTACCCACGGCAAGGTGCGGACACCCTCCCGATTAGGGTTCGTGCAGAGCTCCGTGTATTGCTCATATGGGGTATGTCGGTTAAGAGAATCTCCCACTATTCCTCATGATTTATGCATGTTTATGATTATGTATATTGGCTCAATTCATGTTAAAAAAAGCTTCTCTCTTATGATTATGATTACGATTGTATTACGAATATTTTGAAAACTTTGAGCCTTATGTTACATTATGATACTTATGTCCTACTCTTATGATCCTTTATGAGTTTTATATATTTTAAATGTTTGTTTTACTTACCTTGCATACTCGGTATATTCCACATATTGTGGCAATACTTTCTATCTTGTATTGTTTTATGATATAGGACCGAGCTCTCGGGCTCATCTCCATCATTAGTCCCTCTCGAGTTAGCTATCAACCTTGTTGGTGAGTCCTCGTATTAGAGGCCATATGTCTAGACATTTGAGGTTTTGTTTCAGTTTTATCGGTTAGTTGGGGGTGTTGTCCCATCAACCCACACGATAGATAGGAGCTTTCAAATTGTATGTAGTACTCGGTGATGTGTATTTCTAGTACTTTCCATTTATTATGCTATGCTATGCTACGTTTATGTTTCCGCTATATCATATGTTCGGTATTAAGCCTTAGTGATATGAAGTTAGATGTACGCTTATGCCATGGTCGATGGGGCATCTTAGAGCTCCTTGTTCTGTGTTCCGATCCGACTCTATGTTCGAATTATTTGATGAACACACTTTCCATAGAGAGTCTACTAAGTACGTCGTTACTATATTAACCTTGCACGGATGGTAAAGCACACTTATATCTTAATCCTTAAGTAGCTCCAACCACCTCCTTTGCTGAAGATTGAGATCCTTTTGGGTAAACACATATTGTAAACTCTTATGCTCCGTAAACACATCCATATGGACCCATTACACAAAATAATGTTGCCATATCTTCAAGGAGAATACCACCGCGTCCAATTCAAGATCATGGGTTGGGTAATTCTTTTCATGAACTTTTAGTATGCGGAGACATATGCTATAAGCTTTTCTATCTTGCACCAATACACATCCAAAGTATGATCCCTTGAAGCATGTCGCAATACATCACGAATCCATCGGTACCCTCGGTTAGAGTTAACACGGAATCTTTGAGGTAAGTCGGAGATCTTCAACTCCACAAACTCCTCTCACAAGCCTCAGACCATTGGAATTTCACCTTCTTACCGGGTCAATTTGGTCAAGGGGTCTTTACTTGATGGATGAGAAACCTTGACATATCTCGATAGTAACTTATTCTAAACGAAAAGCTCCAAATATCGAAGGATTCTTGGTCTAGGCCAATTCCTCACTTTGCTTACATTTTTAGAATCCACCTTTATACCCTCACTTGATACCACACTGCTTAAGAACGCTAAAGATTTAAGCAAAACTCACATTTGCTAAATTTGGCATATAATTGGAGATCCATTGAGATTTTGAAGCACCACTCTGAAATAGAGCGACATGCTCCTCACAAGCACGAGAGGTACATCAAGATGTCATCGATAAACACAATCACGGACATATTCAGGTATGGCAGACACCCTACATCAAGTCCATAAAAGGCTGCCAGGGGAGCATTACGTTAGTCAAAGACATAACTACAAACTCATAATGACCAGATCGCGTCTTGAAGGATGTCTTCAAGATGTCACTCTCTTGTACTACGGCGTGGTACTAGGATCCCGAGATCTATCTTGCACTTGGCACCACGAGCGGTCAAATAAATCATCAATCACAGGTAAAGGATGCATTCTTGATGGTGACCTTTGTTAAATTCTTGATAATCAATACACTGTCTGGAGAACCATCTTTTCGGACAAAGAGAGCTGGTGCACCCCATGGGGACATTCTCGGTCTAATAAATTCCTTATCTAATAGGTCCTTCAAAAGTTTGTTCTTTCAACTCCTTTAGCTAGGTTGGAGCCATTATGTAGGGAGGGAATAGATATAGGATGCGTGGCGGGAGAAGGTCAATGCAAATCAATCTCCCAGCTTGGGAGGGATTAACAAAATAAATCATGCGGGAAGACTTTGGATACTCATACCTCGGGTTGGCCCGGATAGTCGGGGTCTGAGACTCAACATCCTTAACCACGACTAGATGGTACACATAACTCATTTGGATATCATCTTTATGGCCTTAAGGTAGGAGTAAGAGTGACCTACGAACTGGCGAACTACCCTTCCATTACATGGTAGAAACTGCAGGAAATGCGAACTCTACGCGAGGTTCTACCATTAGCGAGGCATAACATGCAAATAGACAATCCATGCCAAGGAAAATAAAAATATTAATCATGGTTAACTCTACAAGGTCTGCAGAGGTGACTTTATGCAATACTGTGATCGGGCAACTTCTAAACACTCGCTGCTTCATGGAGATCACGAAAGGAGTAGAAGCGAGAATGGTTAGATAGAATTTTAGGACTGACTCCAAAGCTACAAGCAATATAAGGTGTCAAAAGAGCTACAAAGGTAGCCCATGGATCTAACAAAACATAAAAATCAAGGTGAAACACTCGCAGCATTCCTAGTAGCTCCACGTCCAGGTCAGTCTCTTCTCTGACCCGGGTCGCATGAGGCATAGAGCACATTACGGCGGCGGCCAGCAGAACTAGTCGAAGCACCCTGCTGGGAGAGACGTGTTGCTAGAAATTTGAACTTGCGGTACAGTATACGGGCTCTGCCGCGCTCTGATCAGCCGAAGGGTAATCCACAGTCTGTGTCAGGTTTTCCACACAGAAACAAGCGTACGAGGCAACCCAGGCACCTCCTCGGTGATTCTTCTTTGCTTTGCCTGAGCTAGGAAGGTGCTCTCTATCTGTACTACCTACAGCTCAAATCTGACCCTACTTCTCCAGTCCCCTCATGATCTAGATGGTGCACTAGGCGATATTGGTCTTGGAGAAAAGACTGTGATGAGGCTGGCGGCCCGCCCCTCTCGTCTAGGTGAGAAATCACGAGTATGCCGCCTGTTTGTCTTGACCTCTCTCTACCTACGACCTGCTTTGCCTCCATCTGGGCATGTAACACTATACGAGGAAAATATGTATCCCCGTGCGGCATAGCGATCCTACGGTCTTATTCCCGGGTAATCCACCACTCCATTCCTTAAATCGGCTCACCCAGAAGCCCTACGAATTACGCCACTAAATCTGGTACATACTTGAATAAATGGGTGAACTCCAAAGTATACTCTTGACGACATGTCACCCTACTTTAGATTAAAACTTGGAACACTTCGGTTCCCTCATCTCCACGAGGAAGAACCTATCTAAAGGGTTTTGCATGAAACTCTTCCCAACCGATAGGGCACTACACTTGCCCTACTATCTTTCCATTATTTAAACCAAATATGTGCAACCACTCATCGATAAGAGGCCAAATCAACGCCTCCCCATTTGTCACCCCATGACCTTGGTGATTTTGCAGAATCTCCTTCGATGAATTTATATGGGTCTTCATCTACTTTCGACCTAAGGAACTCTGGAGGGTTCATTCTCAAAAAATCTCGCGCAAGCCGCATCAGGGCATTCCCATTCGAGGAGATGCACCACCGCTGTTGATGAACCTAAACGTCAAAGCCCGTGCTAGCATTTGTATAGCTGCCCTAAATTAGCATGGGCGGCGGCTGCAAGGCTCACATGCTCCTCATGGGAGTGAGTGAGGCCTATGGTGCCCCTCACCGTTGCCGTTCTCGTGGTTGTTTCCAGTACCATTCCTCCTACCATTTGCTCTACGGGAGCCATGATTCTACAATCGTTAACTGAGAATGAATTAGAAGGATAGGGAGACATCGCACGACATAGATTATGAAAGAGAACATTTCCTAGCGTCTCATATCCTCTTTGTGCATAAGTGTGGCGCGCTTCACACCATGAAAAGACTCCACTTAACGCGGCTTTCGGACACCCTAGGACACTTCAAACCTATGGCCTAACTACCAAGTTTGTCATGACCTCGAACATAGACCGGATTGCAACACGAAACAGGAGCCTCGAGACTCAAGTTGATCCCATGGCGTGAGCTTACAACTAACTCAATCAATAAAGAGTAATACTCAATGTAATCATATAGCGGAAGCATAAACTCATCATAACATAGAAAGCAAAGCGTACTTCCATACCTCTTGGTGAATACTACACATAGTATGAAAGCCCTCTAACATAACAGATGGGTTGATGGGACAGTACCCTAACTAACGATAAGTCTGAAAACTAAACATGCATAGAGAATCGATAAACATGGTCTTCGGAGATGAGGACTCACCACAAGTGTAGGATGCTAACTACGGAAGGCTAGTTAAGAAACAGTGAGTTTGAGAGTCGGGCCCTTTATGTGAAATGATACAATATAGGTATGCGGTCGGTACATGGAATATCATAGGTATATAAGATAAGTAGAAAAATGGACATTTAAATATATATAAGCTGTAGAGATCATAAGAGTGGGACACTATGCTCATAACATAAATATCTTAACATAACATAAGGCTCTAGATTTTCAATCATTATTAATCCATTCATTACCATATCATAAAGAGAAACTTTATAAATAATCACTTGAGCCAAAATAACAATAAAATCATGCGCATAAACATGGGGAACAACGGGAAATTCTTATAGCGGGCCTTACCCCATATGAGCACACATGGAGCCAATAGAGTGAAATCCCTAGTAGGGAGGGTGTTGATACCATTCCAAGGGTATAACCATGGACGTGATATCACACATGAGCCCATTGAGGCAAAGGGAGACTGATCTCAAGGGAGGTCCCATCATCTCCTACGATAGCACACAGGTTTGAGATTGAGAAAAACACAGGCTTCAAACCTACTCGGTGTTAAATAATACTCCCCAAAACATATATAGTGATCATAGTATAATATGTATGATATGCATGGGCTAGTTAAATCATGATAATCATAAACATTCTTGTAAATAAGTGAACTAGCCATAAGGGTAAGGCCGAGTGAGTCAGAAATGAAATCATTAAATAGTAAATCATGAGGTTCTTGTATACTTGTAAATCATGTATATGCTTATTAAATCATAAATTCATAATGGGCATTTGGATAAATCCATATCATAACTCATAAATCATGATGGGTTTAAGGGCATCATAAAATAGAGGTAAAAATTATAACTAGATTCATCATAGAACATGCATAATTAGTCATATTTAATAGAAATTGAAATCAATAAATTTGTAATTGAATAAGTGATAAAATCTAATCATGATTCATAAAATATGATGTAGAACATGAGAAGTAGTAACCCATAGATAGATCATTAGAATATTATAAGATTTAGGATAAAACCCCATAAGATTTTAAAACAAAACTTCATGAATTAGGAGAGATTGAGCATGCGTGTGAACGAAAACACACACTCATAACCCTACATACCTAGTTATAACTGATTCTTACACATCTCTGATTGTCCAAGGAAAAGAATTGAAGAGAGCTTGAAGAGAGGACAAGCTTGATCACCTCTCTAACTTTCTATCTTTGCATGCATGAATGAAAATGGTTCTAAAATGAACTTAACCCCACTTAAATTCATCCCATTTCATAACTAAAAATGATGTAGCTTAGGCCTTAGGATCATCGAAATTATGAAAAAGCCCTTACTAAGTTACTTAAAAAATAGCGCCATTTAGTCCCTGCAGATGACATCCTGCCTCATGCCACGACTCGTGGCATCATTCGTCAAGTACCTTTGCAACAAGTCATTTGGGATCATCACGAGGGACTTCACTATTCGTTTCGTCATGCCTTTGCCTCAATTCCAAATAATTTTCATCTAGCTAACCGACCCATCCCACGAATCATGGTGGCCCACCCGACTTGTGGGTCAACTTTAGATTAGGTCTGGCAGTTCTTCCTTTTCCTTCTCAATCACCACACTTCCCATGACTTACCTAACGAGTCGTAGGGTTTGAGCCATTTGTGGTTCTAAGTCCAGGTGTCTTGGTTCGGGCTCCCAGCTCGGATCGTGAAAACTTGGTATCGGAGAGAAAAGGTTTAGAGTGTGTCCTTGGGTGTCACAGAAAATTTGCGTTAAGTAGAGTCTCTTTTCCATGGGTGTAAGTGCGCCACACTTATGGGGAAGAGAGCCTACGAGACGTTTTTAGAAAATTTTTATTATTTCATGATCTATGTGGTGCAATAGGTACATCTCTCTACTCCTTTAACTCGTGTTGTACACGTTTGCAGAGAAAAAATGCCTCCATGTTGAGTCAACGAAAGAAGAAATTGCAATGGAGATAGGCATCATTGACCCCACCAACTCTAGCGGATCCTTTCTCAAGCAAGTTACTCATGCCAAGTTCAACACCGCTTTATAGATGTTGGCTCAGGGCTATCACAGCCCGGGTCAACCGGCCAGACGGTGGCCCATGTCACAGAATGGGAATGCGGTGGCGGTGAGTGTGAGACTTCCTCGGGATGAGCCCACTGAATTTCTAGGGTCAAAAAGGTGGATGAGGACCCACATGAATTCATAGAGAAGGTTTATAAGATCACCCAAATTATGGGAGTGACTGAAGGAAATCTGGAACTTAGCCTCCTAATGGCGAAGGGATTCGCTCATATATGGTTCCTCCCAGTGGAAGGAGGAAGCGAGGAGGGTGCAGTTCACATTGGTTGGGATGAGTTTGTTGATTCTTTCTAGGAAGATTCTTTCCTCGGGGAGTTGAGGGAGGCAAAGGCAGCGAGTTTGTCCATATAAGCGAGGCTTGATATGATTTTCTAGGAGTATGCCTTAGGTTTACCCGGTTTTCCATGTATGCGTAGGAGATGGTAGACGTCAGGAGCCGCATGAGCGAGGTTTGTGAATGGGTGGCGGTCCTTAGTCAATGAGTGCGGGACTGCCATGTTGATTAATGACACATATATCTCCCCTATTGATCATATATACACAACATATAGAGGCGAGAGAAGATGAAGGAGAAGGAGAGAGAGGCTAAGAAAGAGAGGCATGGGTAGTTCTAGCGAGATTGATGGTGGACATTGCCCTAAGTCTCACCATAGGTCGTCATTGACCCTATCATCAGCTATTGTTCAATCCAGGACACGAGGTGACTAGAGGAAGCGGGGCGTCGAGGTTCTAGAGGCCAAAGGAGCACACGACCGTGGCGCCCCTTTCGGTTGCGGGAAATGTGGCAAGAACCACCTAGGAGGTGCTTGGTTTGGTCAGGATGTTTGCTTGGGTATGGGAAGCCAGGGAACATACGCGAGTTATGCTTTAGCTAGAGCAAGGTGACAGTGAGAAGGCTGTGTCCTAGACACCACTTCGATGGCTCTAGCAACTCATCCGTCTGTTGAGAGCGCCTCTTCCGGTGGGTGGATGGCATTGAGAATAAGTTCTATGCACTATCATCTGGCGGGCAGGAGGTCTCTCTTAATATGGTCACTAGTATATTATGAGTATTTCAAATATGATGTTTATGCATCGTTATATCCGAGGGCTACATTATCTTTCGTGACTCCTTATGTTAACTGTTAATTTTTGGTGTCGGTTCCAAAATCTGTCAAAACCCTTCCTCGGTCTCTACTCAAGTCGGTGAGTCGGTTTTAGCTCGGTGGGTATACGAAATTGCGCTATCACGATCCTTTAAATCACCTCGGTAGCTAGGTGGAGTTAGATATGGCGGAGCTTCGGTGTTGGCTTTGGTATGAATTGATTACATACTTGTTATGGTTGAGTCAATTGTGAACCCATACGATAGTGTTCTTGTTTTTGGGTGAACTAGTCTAGAGTGGAAGGGTAGCCCGGTATATGCGTAGGTTGCTTTTTGTTTCCTATCTCAAGTCCAGAAGATGATCTCCTAGGTTGTGTGTACCATCTAGTTGGGGCCAAGGATTCTACATTCGAGACCTAGAATCTTCAATCGGTTTCTATTGTGTGTGAGTATCAGAAGGTTTTCCGGATGATCTACTAGGGTCCCTCTTTGAGTGGGAGATCAATTTGGTATTGACCTTTTCTATGATATGCCTCATATCCATTCCTCATACATAATTGTTCAGTGACTAAGGAGTTGAAAAATTAGTTGAAGGATCTCCTTGATAAGGGTTTCACAGTGTAGTAGTCCCCATGGGTGCTCAAGTTCTCTTTGTTCTAAAGAAGGATGGATCCCGTTAGGATGTGCATTGATTATCGGCGGTTGAACAAGGTCACAATCAGAATAAATATCCCTTCCCCTAGATTGATGGAGCGTCGGGGGCATATTTATATGCCAGGTGATACTCAATGCATAGCTTTTGCCTTGTTTATCCAACAATGTGTGTACATTCTCATGTAAATTGTGTGGAAGTGTGATTTTATACTAACCAACATGATTAAGTGTTGTTTTGCGGGGAAAAACATACTTTTATGGAGTTAAGATACATGTTAGGAGAAATCGGAGATGGACTCGGGAACAAGCAAGAGACGGGTGGAGGAGAAGCCCGAAGAATTCAAGGGCTCATGATGGAGCCAGTGACACTTGTACCATCGCGGATGCATTAAATGCAGGAGCTATAAATTCAAGAAATTCGGAAGAGGGTCCGCGATCAGCGGTAACGCGTTGGAATTAATTTCCCAGGACCTTGACATTCCGGTGAGGTTCGCGTTTGCAGGTGGCACGTGGGCATGCTCGCGTTGCGTGCGGGTACCACGTTGGGGCTAATTACAGGCGGCCAACTTCCGAGAAGCCTCAGCGTTTGCCCAGGTGTCACGGGTTTGATGCTCCGCGATACTTTCAGGTGACCACGTTGCTTTTGTCCAGGAAAAATTATCCCTAGTATAAATAGAACACTTAGGTTCATTTTTAATTATTCGACTTGGTGGAGCAAGAACGTGGGGTTACCGGCCGGTTGTGAGGACGAAAATTCTTAGGGTTTTCTCTATCCCTTTCTTCTTTCTTTCAATTGTTTGCATGATTTCCATTCATTTAACGATGTTCAATCCACAAATGAGTGGCTAAATCCCTCTTCTTTGAGGTTATGAACTATTGTATTGAAATGTAATTGTTGATTATGCGGTTGTTTCATCTTTTCTTCTATGGTTGTTCTATTTAATTCTTGTTCTTGCATTAATATCGGCCAATGTTAATGTAAATCCAAAAAGTCGGTTTCACCAGAGAATAGAAAGCTGGAAAGTTGTGAGTAATAGGATATGATCTTTTCTTGGTTTGGGAAAATTGGGTGGTTACCTTCGGGATAGAAATATACACGAAAGTCGTATTAGTCAAGTGTGGAATCGGTTTTAGCCCATGGCTAAATTGTAATTTCTTCTTATCAGAAATGTAGGTGGAAGGTTCATGATTCTTAAGTTGGGTTAAATACTTAATCCATAGGCATAAGTTCCGACTAACTTAGCAGGAGGAGAAAGACAAACCATGTATATCGATAGTGATTTCTTTACATGTTCGTTTTAGCCTCAACATCTCACACCCATTCATTGTTGAGACTCAATTGTATAAATATCTTACTTTAGCATAAAACTAGTTTCCCAAAATATAAAAACTTTTCTTTACCTTTGTTGTCTTCATTATTAGAGTTATAGTGAATTAACACTCAAAAAAGGTTTTGCCCCGTAGTCAGTCCCTGTGGGTTGTTAGGTTCTTAAAAGGGCCACTATATTACTTGTACAGCTTGGGTACACTTGCGGGCTCATCAGGATTTTGGCGCGTTCTTTGAGGACAGAGCAGGTGGTGAAATTTTAATTTTCTTAAAAGTGTTGGTTGCTATTTCGGTATTTATTGTTGACAACTTGGTCTTGCTTGTATTTTGCGGATAACGGATTCTGAACACGGCAAGAGACAAAGGTTTGGTGGATCCATCCTTGAGCCAGGAAAGACAATTCCATCGCCAACGGAGAGAATTTCTAGAGAGAAAATTGCAGTTCTTAGACAAACCATTATGGGCAACCCACCACAGTATCCACCACTTGTGCGGGCGGTATTAGTGCAGGAAATGCTTGACAGTAGGTTCACGATGTAGCAATCCCAGCATGCTAGTAATGTCACATCTAGCATCATGGCTTGAACCGGAGGAGGTTTGAGCTTAAACAAAACATGGTTCAGTTGTTGCACACACAAGCGGGGCGATTCATAGGTCTCCCTCCACGAGGACCCACAACAACATCTTCAAACCTTTTTGGAGATAAGTGACATAAATCCCCACTGTTTGGAGTGTCGACAAATTACGTCAGGAGCTTACATTGTTCCCATTTTCACTTTTGGGAGAAGCGAGAAGTGGCTGAAAGTGAGCCACCAAACTCTATAACCACATGGGATGATCTTGCAAAGAAGTTCTTGATCCGATTCTTTCCCTTGGGTAAAACGCCAAGACTTAGAAGTCAAATTCTAAGTTTCAAACAAAGAGAAGGAGAATGCAGTATCGAAGCTTGGGAGAAGATTCAAATCAGCATTTGCGGAGTTGTCCTCATCACCATCAATCCAATGATGTCTTTGGGTGCACACTTTTATAGAATGTTTGGAACCCCACACAAAATTTCTTTGGATTCGGCGGTGGGGACAAGCATTAGAAAGACTACGAGGAGCTTTATACTGCTTAATCGTATTTCGCGGGAAATGTCCAGGAGTGGAATGCGGACTCTTCAAGGGGAGGAGCAAGGAAGCTGGTGGAGTCTTGGAAGTGGATGGGTTTACGGCTATCGGCGCACAGGAATGGCTTGCCTTGCAAAATCAGCTAAACACCCACTTCGGCAACATGAGCTTGAGTCGATCTCAAGCCCCGGTAAATACGGTGCGACGAGATTTGGTGTGAAGTGTGCGGGAGCAATGAACACTCGAGTGAGTGTTGTGGAGCAAATCCGGAGACTCGGTGAACTTTGTCGGTAATGCACAAGGAACAATCACCAACAGTATGGGAGCGACTACAACTCTAGCTGGAGGAATCACCCAAATTTCTCTTGGGGTAGCAACAACCATTGAGGACGAGTTCGAGTCGGGGTATGCAGAGAATCAGGAGGGCCACAAAACTATCGGAGTCATAATACAAAAACAACAATGCACCTCTTCCACCGCCATCACCCAGCGTTGAGGTGATGTTCAAGCAATTGATAGCTAGCCAAGCTCAATTGCGGGCGACTATGTCAAATTGGCAGCTAGGGTCAAGAAACGATCAGCTAGCTACCAAGGCGGCTGGGTATCAATTTGGGCGGGTTCTTGAGACGGAGACACCGAGCCTAGAGGAGGACTTCCCAGTGACCACGAGACCCCAACCCCAAACGAGGTAAATGCGGTGACCACGAGGAGTGGTTTGCGGTTGAAGGAGGTGGAACAGAAAGACCACCTCGACAGGTCGGGAGCGACGAGAAACGGAGGAACAAAGTGATGAGAGGGGGAAGCACAAGGATGCGGAATCGAAGACCTCACCGTTCCCTCAGCGATTAAGAAGCACAGGAGGAGGCGTGTTTCAAGAAATTCATGGAGGTGCTAACGGAGTACACATTAACACCTCTTTGTTGATGTTTTGCGGGGAGTGCTGAAGTACGCTAAGTATATAAAGGACACAAGTGGCTAACAAAAGCAGGCTTACCGAATATGCCACGGTGGCTCTTGCGGAGTGCACTTCAGGATCTGAGAGCTGGAATTGCCACGAAGCTCAAAGATCACGGGAGCTTCACAATTCGAATGCTGATCGGGCAAAGTATCGACTCACGGATTGTGTGATTTGGGAGCGAGCGGTAACTTGATGCCGACCTCGGTATTCCAAGTTGGGGTTAGGGAGTCCCAGACCTACAACGGTGATCTTGCAGCTCATGGCGGATCATTCCTTGGCAAGGCAGGATGGTATTGTGGAGGACGTACTAGTGCAGTCGGCTCCTGTCTTCCGTGGAATTTTGTTGTCTTGGATTTTGAGCCGGATGTTGAAGTCCCATTTATTTGGGACGGCCTTTCTTAGCGGCAAGGGAAAGCGTTAATAGATGGCAGGCTGCCGAGCCGGCCCCAACTGCGAGCACACGACAAGGTGGAGGTGTTCGTGTGTACAAGGCCACCAAGCTCCCGGGTAATGCAGAAGAACTCTCGGTTATCCATGTGCTTGAGCAGCCGAGATGTTGCTCGGGGCTTTGAGTCTCGAGTTAATGGGAAAACCCCCAACAGGGGTAAGCTTGACGGGGGTGAGGGTGTTTGAGAAAACGTCGGAGTCACTGCAGGCGGAATGAGCGTGAACGACGTCGGCGAGACGGTAGGCCGGGCTATTTGCGAGAGGCAACCCTTGAATTGTTGTTTGTAAAATTGTATATAAAAAAAATAAAAAAAATAAAAAAAATAAAAAAAATAAAAAAAATAAAAAAAATAAAAAAAATAAAAAAAATAAAAAAAATAAAAAAAATAAAAATATTGTGTTCCTCGAGCCTTGGAATTCCTAGCCGTTTGTTGTTGTAAGATATATTACGAGGTTGATCGGAGGGAAAAATGCAAAAAGGAATACAAGGAGAAAAATGAGGTAAGAAAAAAAAAAATTTTGTGGCAAAGCGGTGAACTGCGCGATGGCTCCGTGTCACGAGGAGGAGGGCCTCACGTTACCCTCGTTGACACGTTGAGAGAGCCCAAATACGGAATTTTATAAAATTCAGGAATGCCTCGCGATAGTTCCATGTCACGGAGGCGGTGCTCAGCGTGCACTCCATTGACACGTTGAGGTGTTATTGCGTCGGGTCACACCAGGTAACCGCGCGAAAAACCCTCCTTTTAACCAGAAATCCTACGTATTTCCCCACTTTTCACTCCCTCCGCGACAAACACCCAAAATTTCCCCCTTCCCCCAACGTGGCGCAGGACCTAAGTTCAAACTTTCTTCAATTTTCTTCAAGTTCATCGAAGTAAGGTATGTTTCTAACTTCATCTCAATTCTTATCGATTAATTTTTCAATTTTGAGCATGATAGGGAAGTAAACCTTACCTAAGTATAAATTGACGTAAATTCATTTAAGTTATTGTTGATTGTTAAAATGGAATCGTTGAGATTGTATGAATAGATAATTACATGCTTGATTGAATTTTGTTGTGAAATTATAGCTAGGGCTGGGTTGTGAAGTAGGAAAAGTGAATTGAGGTTGAAATGTAAAAAAAAATGGTTGGGTTGTGCATGTTGGGTGAGTAAATTGTGTGCTTCACGCTTTATGCTAAAAGAAGCGATAAATTTTGGAGGAACAAATTGGTTGAAATTGCAGTAGAATTATCGAAGCACATAGAAATTGGGGGAATTGCTTAGGTTGAGTGGTTAGAATATTTTGTCTTTTCATTTTTTTTAGCTAAGTCTTGTGTGATGAAATGTGATCGATAGTATGTTGGGATTAGGCGTAAGTACGAGTAGTACATAGAGGTTATCTTGTCGAATCCGGCGAATGCTACGAGGCATTTGGTTGTTTTTGTTGTTTTTGGTTTCTTGTTTTTTTGTTTTTTTGTTTTTGTAAATAATACAATAAGTATGATCTTGCTTGAAATGCTAAAATGAGAATTTGAAGACTAAGTGTGGGGTGCTGAGAGCCAAACTCAAACTTAGTCGAAGCTAAGTTAACCAATCGACATTGGGGCCCCATCTGTTTTTCTTTGGCGAGGGCAATGCTTAGCCCGAGCTTGAGACAAGGGTAAGACGCGTCCACATCGGTAGTGGGAAAGCGGTGAGGCCGGAGCGGCGGTCAGCTGACACCAGTGGTTCCATGCGACCGAGCGCCGCCAATATGGGCTTTGAGATGGTGAGGCGAGAAGGAAGAAGTGGTACACAAAGCACAAGGAGAACAAATACTTCTGAGGAGCATTGCCTGGAGACCGTTAGCACGGGGAGATCCCAGATATGGTACAGGATTGATCTTTTGCCCATTTGCGCTTCATTTTGATAGCCCAAGGAGTGCAATGCGCACTTAATTCGGGGGAGTTCTATGCCAGCTGGAGCAGACGCTCGAGTCACACCATCCAAGATAAGGGGCGGTGTCACACTTGAGCCTCACCACCTCAAATGCTATCTTTTAGGGAGCCTGAGAACACGTGCCGCGTACTCGGCCAGCTAAATATCACTCCACCTATCTGCGGATATCGAGACGCACATTGTGTGGGCCGGTCGGCAACCTTGGCTTGGAGCGAGCCTGAGAGAGGGCTATCATCAAACCTTGCCCTATTCACGAGATGAGCAGGGGAAGACGGGATCGCTAAAAATTGTTTGCTCACATTTGATTCTGGGGTGCACATAGCGGATGTGACCGGGATCGTGTATGCCTAGTGTATGCCTTTTTGATGAAAAGAGGAGATTAATGTAGGGCGGTGATCATATGACGCCATGAAGGCACGGTTGCATCAAGGGCACGGTACGGGTTCGGCGGGTTCAAGCGGCCCTACGTTCTGAGGGCCTTGAGTCGAAGAGCCACAGACTACATTGCAGATGGAGCGCGTGCCATAGATGTTACAAAGACTAAGGCACAGGCACCTCACGGGCCGGTTCTCACATTAGCGAAGCGACATGCTCGGGATGACGATATATGGCCCGCATGTTCGGGATGCGGATGCTCCAGCTACGCATGAGCGGGAGGCAGAAGCTGATGGAGGACGGGCGCTGGCGGCTCGACTTCGTTACCCTTTTGGCGAAACGCCGGGGCACTATGTCGGGTGAGCCCGGCTTTTGTGGAGCACAGTGGATGATGATGTCCCCACGGACGAGAAGACACGTCGCGAGGATTTCGATGTTGAGTCGGAGGAGGACGATGGTGGAGGTCGGAACATGGGGATGAGCGCGGCACGACGAAAGTGGAGTACTTTGGCCCGGTCGGGAGTTTCACCACCCACCTTTATTTGTTTGTGATTGTATGAACAGGGGCAGTGTTCGATTTTAAGTGTGGGGTGGGGGTAGTTAGGTGTTGAATTTTGTCTTGTCTTGTACATGTCGCATGTTACATTGTTTTGTTCTTGTGTGTGAATTAATGTGACCTTGTTTTTATGTGTATGTTCGTTTTATAAATAAATAAAGAACATTCAATTATTAATAAATTAATCCTTTTAAAATTTATGAATTAATATAATTAAAAAATTCTTAAAATTTTTAAAAAATTTAAATGTATTTTTTATTTTTGGGTTTCTCGGAGTTTGTTTTCGTTCTTTTGCCGAAGAGTCCCACATTGAACCAGAAGTCATAAATAGTGACCGTTCCCTATGATGGATGGCTTGACAGGTCTTAAGGGAAATGTAGTCGATAGGAGTAGTTATTTTTAATTTTTTGGTGTTGGGTACGTATCACATGCATGTTGCTACTCTATGGCTACGACATGCTGGTTTGCGTGTTGTACATAATCACTTTATCTCTACAAAGATGATTCGTAGAAAACATGCAAATTTTTGTACATATGTGAGACACTTATGCCATAGAACTCGATTCGGTGTGATTGAGCTTAATGTTGAATTCTGTAATTAGCTAATTAAAGAGTCGGTGAAGTCGTCTTAAGTTGAGCATATTGCATCGAGTGTATAGTGAGGTTTGGTTATTCCATGCTATTGTGGAGTGTCTAGAACTTGCACATTGTGTGTACGAAATGAAATGAAGGAAGTGTAGTGTAGGAAAGGATGGCAGCAGGATTTCTTTGTTTAACAAAAAGTTTTCTTTTTTCCTTTTCATATCCACTTGAAGATTAAATCCTAGTTAGCCCATTTGAGCCTTTAGCCTTTATAATTTTTCTTCTTTTGTCGAAAAGGGTGTGAACCAGTTAACCCCTTCTTTTCATGGTCCGTAAACCAAATACGAAGCTCTTAAGCGCTCAAGAAAATATATAATTTTCCCACGGTGTAAAAGTGAAATGAAAAAGAAAAGAAAGGAGAAAAAAAGTGATGAGAAGAAAGAAAAATTCGAGGTGTACGTGCAGTTAAAGGAAATAAAGTTGTATGACTTATCTTTTTGTTTGACGGTGTGTTAAAGAAATGGAGTGACAAAAATAGATGGACTTCAAGAAAAGGAGGAAGGAAGAAAATTTGTCCAAAGTGTGATGGGATGTATTGAAAAAAGCGCTTAAGGATGCTAGTTGCTATTATTGGTTAGCCCGGTATATACTAGTCCCATAGGCGGCATTACAACCGTAAAGTCCTCATTGATCTTATATTACAGCGCCCTTATATTAGTGGAAGTGTACACTAGAGGCAAGCTCCCTTGGGTCATGACACGTGCATGTGAATTCTTTTGGGAGAGAGAGTGAAATTGTGTGTACATGCCCACACCTTGAAATGATTTAGAGTTCATGTGATCTAAAGGGGAAATTCTCTTACTTGTGATGTGAGGGCGCATGCTTGACGAAAGATGAAATTAGGTGTCGGATATCTTGGTCAGCTAATTTGCGAGTTTTGCCCGATATCGAGAGTCGATGCTTGAGCTAGGAGGTCTTGATTTATTAAGTATCATTGTAAGGATGATACTATGCATGTTTTCTTGATGATTTGTTATGAAAATAATCGGGTATAGCAGTAGCTCGGATTGTCGAGCCAAAGTGGCCATGATGGGATATCAATTTCATGAGGTGTATGAGTATTGTTCGAGGGGACGAACAGATTTTAAGTGTGGGGTAGGTGATCGAGGGCATATTTATATGCCAAATTGATACCCGAATGCATAGCTTTTGCCTTGTTTATCCAACAATGTGGTACATTCTCATAGCTTGTATGGAAGTGTGATTTTATACTAACCAACATGATTAGCGTTGTTTTGCGGGAAAAACATACTTTTTATGGAGTTAAGATACATGTTGGGAGAAATCGGAGATGGACTCGGGAACAAGCAAGGAAACGGTGGAGAAACAAAATTGGAGCTCCTTGATATAGATAGTGACCACGTACCATCACGGATGCATTACGTGCGGGAGCTATAAATTCAAGAAATTACAGAGAGGGGGTGCGTGATCAGCGGTGGCACGTTGGGTCTTCCCAGAGACCTTGACATTCCAGGTGAGGTCGCGTTTGCACGTGTACCCAGCTGGGCATGCTCGCGTTGCATGCCGTGCCACGTTGGGAGAAATTGCACGGGCGGCCAACTTCCCGAAAGCCTGCGCGTTTGCATAGGTGTCAGTTTGTGCTGTGATGCACTTTCAAGTGACACGTTGCTTGTTATTAGGAAAAATTATCCCTAGTATAAATAGAACACTTAGGTTCATTTTTGAGTATTACGACTTGGTGGAGCAGAGCAGTGGTTACGGGCGGTTGTGAGGACGAAAATTTTTAGGGTTTTCTCTATCCCTTTCTTCTTTCTTTCAATTGTTTGCATGATTTCCATTAATTTAACGATGTTCAATCCACAAATGAGTGGCTAAATCCCTTTCTTCTTTGAGGTTATGAACTATTGTATTGAAATGTAATTGTTGATTATACGGTTGTTCATCTTTTCTTCTATGGTTGTTCCTATTTAATTCTTGTTCTTACTTTGCATTAATATCGGCCAATGTTAATGTAAATCCCAAAAAATTAGGTTTCACGGGAATAAGCTGGAAAGTTGTGAATTAATAGGATATGATCTTTTTCTTGGTTTGGGAAAATTGTTGGGTTGTGTGTGTTCAAAATGGCCTTATGTGATCTTGGGTGTGGAATCGGTTTTGTATGGCTAGAACATGAATTTCTTCTTATCACGAAATGTAGGTGGAAGGTTCATGATTCTTAAGTTGGGTTAAATACGAGAATTTTAATCCATAGACATAAGTTAGACTAACTTAATGGGAGAAAAGATAAACCATGTATATCGATATTTGATTTCTTTGCATGTTCGTTTTAGCCTCAGCATGCTCATTCATAGTTGGACTCGGTGTATAAAATATCTTACTTTAGTAATAAAACTAGTTCCCAAAATATAAAAACTTTTCTTTACAACTGTTGTCTTCATTATTAGGTTATAGTGAATTAACACTCGAAAAGGGTTTGCCACGTAGTCCGAATCACAATGGGTTCGACATTAGGTTCTTAAAGGGCCACTATATTACTTGTACAGCATTACACTTGCGGGCTCATCAATGACCTATTTGACCAACTTGAGAGTACTAAGTGCTTTTCGAAGATAGACCTTAGATCCAACTAGCACTAGCTCGGAGTTAGGATGAATGTTCCCCGAGGAGGAGATAATGTAACACCCAAAAGTCCCTGGATTCGAGACAAAGGGCCGAAATGGAGAAAATAAGGAAAATCATACACGAGATCACATAATGAGTCATTGAGTGACTCATCATTTGACGGTCATCAAGTGACCGTTGGTTGTATAGTGTTGGAGAAAATATTGATTTCGAATATCTCACGGATTGGGGACGAGTCATTAAGTCACCACACGATCCATTAGGTGACTCGTTAAGTGGGATAAGTTGGTGAAGCCGAGTTTTAGATAGTCTTGACCACTGGTTAAGTGACCCTTAAGTGTTGTGACAAATCGTCAAGTGGAGGCATCAAGAAAGATCGAGGAAAATTTTGTTCCCGGTGGTAACGGGTCAAGTTACGACGTGAGGAGACCCAATGGTAGTGGTGAGTCGTTGTGTCAGCGAGACCAATTCACGGTGGTCATTTAGGATGTTTTCATAATTCCTAAGTTCCTAACTTCTAATCTAAGTCGTTTTAAGCCTTCGAAGAGGTGTTTTTAAGGGTTTTATTATCCAAAAGCCTCATTCTACTCCCTTACACCCCTAAGTGAATATCAAATACCCTCAAGAGAGAAGCTCGAGTTCTTCATCAAATCTTCTCCCTCAATTCCCTTTGGGTCTCAGTCAAGTTGAGGAATTCTTCAAGCCTAGCTATGTAGGGTTATGAATCGGAAAATTCTTCCAATCTGTGCCCAATTTCATCCCACTTCTATAATTTCAAGTCTCTAAGCATGCCAAGTTAAATTCTAGGGTTTTATCAATTTTATGAAATCTTTATACTATCTTTGTGGGTTTAATCTATCATGTTTCAATTGAGGTTTATGGATATTAGGGAAAATTTAACCATCCAATTTACTTCCTAGTGCATGATTTCAAGTTTATGAAGATTATGCCTTATTATACATGATTTATAAAATTTCAAGCTTGTAACATGATTTCAAGTATGATGAATTACATACATGCATGAATATTTATGAATTCTCAAGTCATGATCATTATTATGAGCCATGTGCATGTTTTTAGGAGTAATTTCTAGCACCGAGTAGGCTAGCGGGTTAACACAAACCACAGGAGTTTGAACTACGATGCCTTGTAGGTATATATTCATATTCAAATCCTACGGTTTCACAAGTGATATCACCTTAATCATTTTGTAGCCTTGGTAAGCTTGGGGCAATCTACGCCCACTTGAGCTAGATAGTTGGGCATCATGTAAACTCTATCATAATGGTATCGTTTAAGACGAAGCCTCCTATTATTCTTCATGTTTCGAAATACTCATGTTCATGTCTTATGATTTATGCTTCTTAGAAAATTTGACCCATTTATGATTATGAGTTTTCACTTATGTTTGCTTTCAAATATGATATACTATATTATTTCTATTTCTAAACCTTTGGTCATTATGCCCAGTTTGTGATGAATAGCTTATGATTATGTATACTTAGAGATATGGCTTTTAGCATGTTTCCCTTATTCTCATGATCTATCTTGATTAA
This sequence comes from Datura stramonium, assembly GCA_018107945.1. Lineage (NCBI taxonomy): Eukaryota > Viridiplantae > Streptophyta > Magnoliopsida > Solanales > Solanaceae > Datura > Datura stramonium. The sequence continues at coordinate 76,072 of JACEIK010006097.1, forward strand.
ATTCATGTTTCCATATGATTGTTTACTAGCATGATTTACCTTTATCCATACTCGGTACATTCAAAAGTCTTTGTTTACATATCTGTATATCGTCTCATGATAGGTTTGGGTGATCCATCTCAATCCGTTGCTAGTTCGCTCCCGATCGAGTCCGGCTCTATTCCGGTTGGTGAGTCCTTGTGGTCCGAGGACATCAATTTTATTATGTCTCCTTTTTTCATGCCTTTCGAGATTTAGACTTAGAGAGCTATTTGGGGGGTGTTTTCCCATAAGCTAATCAAATATTTAGAGCTTTTCGAGCCGGCTTGTATAGATGTTTTGGCCCGATGTTGGTTTGTGTTACCTTTATGTTGATATGTTATACGGACTTTCTACTTATGTCATGTTCATGCTTTATTTACTCTTAGTAATGCTCTTATTCATGCTATGTATGTGTGTAGGCTATAATAGATCCATTCATGGTTCTAGGTCCCATATCTCGTCTGGGATCCCGGAGTGGAGTCGACACTTAGGACCTCGAATCCACACAGGCCTACTCGATTCTAGACACTACTCCCAAAAACATGCATATTTCTCATAATCATCTTCTAAAAATATAGCTTTAATCTATTTTTTGGGAGTCTTGACTACAAAACATTTCTTTAACCTATCTTGTAAGGCTTGGCTAAAGTTATGGTGAAACATACTTGACTTTTACATGGGCTTGCCTAAATCATGAAATCATGCATACTTTGGGTAAAATCATCATAACTTGAGAATCACAAATTCATGAGAGAATCTAGTAGAAAGCATGCATTCATGATCATAAAAATATGGATTGAATCATAAGAGAATTATAGAGTTTCATTAAATTTGAATATAATAGTAGAAGTTTGTAAAGTCATGATTGAAACTTTAAATTCATAAATTCAAGAGATTTGATAAGGGACATGTCATCATAATCATAGAAGCATAAGTGAATTTTTAAAGGCGGTTTCATGAAGGAACATGAAGGAATTCACCAACAATGAACTTATCACCAATCATTTGATAATTACGGCGTAGGGGGTGAGTATCATGAATTCAATTTAAAAGGGGCATGAGGGTGGAAGAAACCCTTTTATTAGAAGCCCTACATACATGGGTAAATTGATTCCCCGACTTGCCTTCGAAAACCTAAGAGAAATTGAGATGAAGGTGATGAAGAACCTAGGTTTGCCTTGAGGTATTTGATCTTCAATTTGAAGTACTAGAAGTCGAATGAGTTAGGAATGAATAAAACCCTCTAAAATACCCTTTTTGATGTTCAAAACGACTTACTTTAGGAGTTAGAAACTTAGAAATTATGACAATATCCTTAATAACTCAGCGAAAAGTGGACTCTACCGGGCCCCAATGGATCACCCAAGGGCCGTTAGTCCACTTAATTGGTCTTCAAGACCACTCATTGTCAACGGAATGTTTCCCAACTTTCTAATCTTTTCTTGACGCCTCACTTGACGATTCATCATGTCACTTAACCAGTCATCAAGACTCTTTGAAACACGAGTTTTCCAACAATATTTGCAACTTAATGGGTCACTTAATGATTTGTTAGGTGACTTAATGACTCGCAAGCGAATCGTGCAGCGTTGATGCAGTGCAGTTTTCTGTTCCACTAAACAGCTCATAACTTTTTACTCGAACTCGGTTGATGCAAGGTTAGATGCGTTGGAAAAAGATTCAAAAAGGGATTCAATTTGATATTAGATCATCCCAAATAACTTGGAAAAGATGGAGCTATGGTCGTTCGAAGTTGACCCTTGTTAGAACTTATACGAAAACTCGTCGGTAGAAGGCTCTCAGTAAGAAGGCTCTCAACTGAACTTTGTGCTAGAGGTTCCTTATGACCTTATTTTGTATCCAATGCACTTGTAACACTTAAGAATTGATCTTAACACCTAGTTCTCATATAATTAATCAGGCTCAGGTCTATCCACATACCTAGAACAGTTTCAAACTTAGCTCAAAAGTCCGAGACATTAAAATATCTCAACTCACGAGTGGTCTTAGGAACTTTTTTGGGTGTTACATTATCTCCCCATTGGGAACATTTGTCCTAAAATTTAGATTAAAAATACTAAAAAGGTAGATAAGGAACTACAAACCCAAAACTGAATAACCACAACTGAAAATTAATGGAGTGACTGGCTTTAGACTGAGATACATGACTGAACTTAATTCCTGAAACATACATGCATACTATGACTTGAAAGGAACTGAGAGACATGAACTTTCTGTGAAAATGAATAGAGTACTAAGGAGGAAACTTATACCTCATTCTGGAACTGAGCTGGAAAGAAAGAGATTTGGTATCTAACCATCATATCTGCTTTGGCTTCCTATGTAGCTCCCTCAACAAGCTGATTTCTCCACAAAACCTCTATCGAAGCTACCTCCTTGTTCCTCAACTCTCAAACCTACCAACCAAGGATCTAAACTAGAACCTCCTTATAGGTAAGGCTATATCTCACACCGATGCTCTCTATCGGAACAACTAAAGTTGGATCGCCAATGCACTTTTTCAGCAAGGACACATGAAAAATTAGATGTACAGAAGCTAACTATGTAGGTAGCATCAACTCATAAGCCACTTTACCAACTCACCTCAGAATCCTATAAGGACCAACATATCAGGGACTAAGTTTCGACTTCTTGCCAACCCTCATAACTCCCTTCCTGGGAGATACCTTTAGAAACATGCAATCATCAATATTGAATTCAAGCTCTCTCCTCCTCACATCTGCATATGATTTTCTAACAACTCTGGATTGTTTTCAGCCTTTCTCTAATAAGATAAACTTTCTATAGCCTTATATATTTAATTTGGTCCTATCAACATAGCTTCACCTACCTCGAACCATCCAAAAGGTGATCTACACCTCCACTCATAAAGAACCTCTAATGGAGCCATCTGAATGCTTGTGCTATAACTGTTATTATAAGAAACTCGATTAGAGATAAGTGATTATCCCGACTATCTCTGTAATCTATCGCACAAGCTCTCAATATTTTCTCCAAGGTCTAAATATTCCGCTCGACCTGACCATCTGTCGGTGGGTGGAAAGCTGTGCTAAGCTTCTCCAAGGTACCAAGAATCTTCTGAAACAATCTCCAAAACTGAGAGGTAAACTGAGTACCCCTATTTGAGATGATAGAGAACGGAACCCAATGCCATTGAACTAACTCCCGAGTGTACAATCTAGCATGATACTCGACTGAGCCCATAATCTTAACTGGTAAGAAAGGTTCTGACTTGGACATTTGGTCCATGATTACCCACATAGAATTATGCTGTCTACGTGTCCGAGGCAATCCTGTGATGCAACCCATATTTATCTCTTCCCACTTTCAAACAAGAATACTGATACCCTGAAGCATACCTCCCAGACTCTAATGATCAACCTCCTCACCCCGTACTCCCCCCACATTCAAAGGAGGAAGTAATATTGCTGGAAGGATTGAAAAGACTTTATTTATACTTGACCTCTCTAGATCCAAGAACTTTTCCATGAAGGAAAATGATGATACGCCAAACATTGGATCCTCTCCACTTACACCGCATGTGAGCCAGTAAAAGATTAACCAGTGTGATAATCCATGCTATTCTCCAACATCCCCATAAATCATTCAAGTGATGGTAACTGACACTTCATTTATGAAGGAACAACTAGCAAACATGATGAAGATAATCAAAGGCTTGACCAAGTAAGTGCAAAATTAAGACACTCGGATTGAAAAGTTAATGAAAAAAGTGAATGGCTTAATGGAATAAGAATCTAGCCATGCACCTGAAAATGGACCAGAAGCTCAAAAGACTGAAGCTCCCGCAAAACAAGCATTGGCAATCAACGAAATTTCAGTTTCTTTTGAAAGGATGATCCCACTTGACCGATTAAAGGATTTCATCCAAGTGACTATCAAGAAAAAGTATGAATTTAGTTCCAAGTCCTCGCTAACATATGCAAAGTTGTACACTACAATAATTGATAACTTTAAGATTCCTGTTATTTATCAACCTTCTAAATTTTAGCAGTTTGAGGGCAAGGGAAACCCAAATCAACATGTTGCAAATTTTATCGAAACATATAAGAATACAAGTACTTATGGAGATTAACTTGTCAAGTTGTTCATCTGTTCCCTCAAAGGGACTGCCTATCATTGGTATATAGATCTTGAGCCCAATTCTATCAATAGTTTGGGGTAACTAGAGTAGGAGCTCTTCAATTGCATCTATAACACAAGACGTACTATGAGCATGGTAGAACTCACAAGTACTCACTAGAGGAAGGACAAACTGGTTATCAATTTCATCAATCGATGTGAAAATGCAAGTTTAAATTGCAATGATAGACTCAGTGAAGCTTCTGTAATAGAGATGTGTATCCAAGAAATACATTGGTGAATCCTCTATATCTTGAAAGGAATTAAGTCAAGGTCATTTGAAGAACTACCTACTCATTCTCTTAATATAGAGTTGGACATGTATTTTGCTGTAAATGAAGTGATGCCTATTTATGACCCTCACAAAGGAAAGGACAAGAAGAAACCCTAGAGATGGATTAACTTTGTACCCAAGAGTGACAACAATAAATCTATGAACATCAATGTGTTGGTTATGAAGTTTACTACAAAGGTGAGAAAGAACTAGTAGAGTGTGAAAACAACTTCAAAATAAGGGGAGCTCTCAGCACATGTTTATCAAGGTTTGCTAACGTGCACCTTGAGACTTCACCATGCCTCTGAGATCACATAGTAAGGGAACTACTTCGTCACCGGCTAGAATTGTAAGGCTGTCGGATAATATTAGATGTAGAATACCATCATTAATATTTAGAAGCTACCTCCTCCTTCGTTTTGCTCTATACCAGAGGAAGGTGATAGAAGGTTCTTAGATTCATCTCAAATGAATCGATACATTTATGGGACTATGGGGTATCTAGCGACTATGCTACTTAACACCTTCAGTTCTCAGAGGTGGCCACATCATCCCAAACCACCCCATGGAGAAACAAGTATATCAATAGAACAGACATATGCAAAAAGGTAAAACCCTTAACTATGTTCCTCTAAATTTAAAAAAGGGAAAGGTTTTTGTGAGTATTGAGAAGGAGGACCTTAAATCATAGGAGAAATATCGGAACACTGCCTTAATAGGATATGCAGTTGGAGATATGCCACATCTAAAGAGTATGGAGAACTACATCTCACACAACTGATGGTTCATTCATAAACCCCAAATCCTTGTACACGATTCTAGGTATTTCATATTTTGATTCAACACTCGTGATAAATGTGACAAAGTATTACCACAACAAACCTTTTATGGTTCAATAGTGGGCGATGAATTTTGAGTTTGATCTGAATTATTAACAACTGTTCCTCTATCGGGTCTTTTAGTAGGGTAGTGGTCGTGTGAAGCCTTGAGCAAGAGTGCTATTGCTATAGGTAGACCCCTTTACACAGATAAAATTGCTGCAGAAATGGAACAAATCTCCTATGCAAGAATTCTTGTTGAAAAATGATGTTTCTCAACCCCTTCTCAACTTAATGGGAATCATTACACCATTAGGTACCCTACAACAACCTATAGATTATGATTGGAGACACTGGTTCTATCCAATTGGATGAAGTTAGGCCACAATGAAGATGAGCGTTAGAATAAAGAGAAATAACTAGAACTAAGTGATGGGTTCAAGGATGTCTAAAAGAAAAGGAGAACGAGTAAAATATGGAGGAAAATAGCAAGGCAGGACTAGCTGACATAACTATAGGAGAACCAAGCTTAATGACACATCCCCAATTGATTCTAGCATTGTCCCAACTAGAATGGCTATTCAGCGAAGCGTAAACGAGGTAGAATACAAATTTATACATGACCTCATATCTATATCTATATAGATATCTCTTGCAAATAAATTTAGGGAGCTCCACAACCTGACCTCCAAGAGTACATCGAGCCAGGATGGTGTTTCTAGAGGTACACTCCTATGATTATTTCACTTGGAATGTCAGGGGCTTGAATTAGCCCCTAAAGTAGAAGGAATTGTCACTCTTTATAAAGAAGAATAAGGTCGAGATATTTGGATGCATTAAAACAAGAATGAAAGAACATAAACCGCAAAATATTTTGAGAAAGATTGCACAAGGATGGAACACTTACTGCAACTACCTAGTGGCCCAAAATGGGAGAATTAGGCTATTTTGGATGTATTACATCCAAATCCAGATAATCTCAGCTTGTAAAAAATTTATTCATTATAAGGTAGAAAATTCTACAAAATCATTTAGCACCAACCTTATAGTGGTGTATGCAAATAATGAAATTTAGAATAGAAAAAGTTTGTGGAGGGACCTAATACCGATAAACAATTCCCAAGAGGCATGGTTATTTTATGGTGATTTTAACAATGGGCTCATTGTGACTAATGATAAAACAAAGTATTTTCAGGGTGTACTGATAATATGCAGCTTTGTGCTTTAAAGGCATAAGGTTGGCATTTTACTTTCTATAACAAACATCAGCAGAGATAGACTCTACTCAAAGATCAATTAGGTATTTATTAACCTCAAGTGAATTCAGGAAAATGACTAGGTGAAAGATGAATTCCTCAACCCAGGGGTCTCCAACCATTCTCCCATACTCGTTGAATATATACATAAAGTGCATATGCATCCTAGACTAATCAAGCTATACTTTATAGCCATGAATCTCTGGCATAGTATTATTTGGGTGGAATGAACAATGTAGAGGTACAAAGACGGTCCATCTATGATAAATTTGAAGGCTATGAAAGTGGCTCTAAAGGGCTTAAGTGCCTATATGGCTTCATATTCACAACATCTCAAGAAGACAAGACAAAAGCTGAACATCACTCAATCACAAATTATTGTTCAACCTTTAAACCAACACTTCATAGAGGAGGAGAAATATTTAATAATAGAGGTTAACAAATGGAGTTTAGTAGAGGAGAAAGTTCTTAGATAAAAGTTTAGAGCAAACTAAATTTCCTATGCAGATGCGAACACCAAATTTTTTCATGCTCAATGCAAAATCAGGGCTAGAAAAAAACTCCATATCCTCTATGTGCGACAACAATGGCACCAAGCTAATAGATCCATACCAGGTTGAACAGGACATCCTATACTTCTTCAAAAATATTATGGGTCCTACAACTGAAGTTCTTCAATGTCTTAATTCATAGGTTATAAGGAGAGGAAATTTCCTTTCACACCCAACCAAAATGCTCTCTAATACATGAAGTGTTACAAGAGAAAATAAAAAATGTAGTAAAAGACATGCATGATGATAAAGCTCTAGGAATTGATCGCTTCCCCATAAAGTTCTTTGCTAAAAAATGAGACATAGAAAAAATCTCTATCATTAATGTCATCAAGGAGTTGTTCATCACTGGTACTCTTCTAAAATCTATGAGTGGAACAACTATTACATTGATTTCTAAAATTGCTTGTCCCACTTTAATGAAAGATTAAGACATATAGCCTATTTCTCTATCATATATAAAATCATCACTAAAGTCATTACCAACAGAATTAAAAGTGTGATAAATACTACAATTAGTCCTTGATGTCACTCAAGTGCATGTGGTCGTCAAGTAATATAGGACAATGAAGTCCCAATTATTGTTCTGTCAGAGACTCATCATATTAATTGTTTAAGGTTAACACTTTCTTTCACTATTCAGAAAAACATAGTTAAAACTTGAGGAATGTTTGGAGAATTAAACTACTAAAACGTGAAAAGTAAATTAACTACTAAACTAAAATTGTTGTAAGCTTGTTTGTACTTCAAATGATGATGAAAATCTTGGAAAATGGCACTTTCTCTTCAGGTTGAGTTTTCAAGACTTGATTAACTACATTGATTCTTCCTAAGGTTTCTAGTTGCAAGTTACTATCCAATTTCTTTCCAATCTCCTGAGCATCCAAGAACTATCCCATGAATCCTAACGCCTATATCCATATGTCGCAGGAGAAACATGAAACAATGGTTGTGGGTACTTGTGTATCAACTAAACTAGGTTGAAGGGTATATACCTATCCTCATCAACAACTTCTATCCTTCAACTAATGGGCCAAAGGGTCTTTGAATTCATGCTTTATATTTACTTTTAACCCTTTTAGTTCTCTCTCTCGAGTTCAACCAAAAGCCAACATATTTATTATAAAGGTGATCAGTATAATGTATAAACAATTAACATAAGTAAATATAAACAACCTTTAATGAAGAATCAATACTAAAAATAATCAATCCATCAAACTTCAATCATCTGTTATGGCCAAAACCCTAGACTAGGAGTTTATCCACTCATATTCAAGCGGAAAAACAAAGATATCATGATTCAAAGCATAAAAAAATATAGAAAAGAAGAAACCTAAGTTATGAACTTGTGTCTCCCCCAAAGCTGCATTACAACCTTACTACAATTAAACAAAATGATGTATGATAGCTAACATATGACCTAGATGTTCTATTTATAAGTGAGCCGATAAATGACACTTTTGGCCTCAAGTAATTAGCTTCAAAATTAGCAAAATCCATCTCGAAATAGGTCTGGTGCACCGCGCCCTCCAGTGCAGCAGTTTTGGCTCAATTTTCCTCTAAAGTTTTGCTCCGAGCGCTCTACGCCAGCCAAAGCACCAAGGTGTTAGTAAAATTTCTGAACCTTTGGATCCTCCCGGTGCCCCACACCACTCAAATAACCATAGTGCAATTCAAATATATGAGCATTTGAACCCTTCTAGCATGCCACTCCATCCAAAGCCCCAGAGTGTTGGAAAAATTTCCTATGTCTAGGATGCTTCTGGCACACCACGCCTCTCACCTCGCCAAGTTGTTGATCAAATTCAACTCTGAAGTTCGGGACCTAGTGCGCCATGCCACCCATAGCACCAACATTGTTTCATATTTATTTGAAGTTTAGGGGTTGGCGCACCACGCCAGCCGTAGCCCCAGGCCAACTTTTGCGAACTCTTCTTTCTTTACTCCTTTGGTCTTTTTTTGGGGTCCTTTTTCCTTGGTTTCCTACTCAAAACATATAAAAACATAAATTCATGCATTTCATAAAGATTATGAACTCAAAAAAAGGAAAAATATGGGTAAAAACATGGAAAATGGGCATAAGAATATGCGAATATCAGTCCTTCACACTTAAACCATTGTTCTTCCTCAAACAATCCCCCAATTCCGTGCACAAACTCATATTTCTCATTACTTTCCACCTCTATCAATTTAAACTCAACCAACCAGCATAGAGCATATGATTAAGTGGTTCAGCAACTTATAGCAATTTGCATCAAGCATATGTAGAGTTTTCACATTCAAGACTACACAACTTCTATAACCAACTCGTCTTTTCAAAACAGGGCCACAATGATTAAATACGAAACATGCCAGATATAGTACACCGACTTAGACATCTTATGTAGCTCACTTTTAGTGATGTTCCTCTCTCCAATTATGAATGCAAAGCATGGAACATAATAAGAAAGGCACACTCGCACTCAGAAATGACGTATCATACACATGCAACATACCATAAGCTTTTCCTTTATGTACACCTAGACTATTTAGTTATTTTAAGAGATTAAGATCATAAGGACTTTTTTAGTCGTAATTTTGGCTAAGGGATGGGTAGGAATGATCTTTCTTTGATAGTGACTACAAATCCTAAGCACTTTTAAGACATTTTTCATCTTTCATGTCCACCACTTTTTCCCTTTACTGTTCACCCTTCATTCTACTTAGCCTTTTTCTTTTCTTTTCATGCCCCTTTATGAACTACATGATTGCTAGTTTCTGCTTATAGAATCAATAAGAATATTCACTATTAAAACACTTTCTTTCATTGTCCTAGAAGCAAGTACACAACATATTTGGGGGCACCCCTTCTTCCTACTTTCTCTTCTTACTTTCCACACAATTTTCTTTCTTTCCTCTCCCTTATCATTCATACATTGGTGGACCTTCACTTTCAAGTCTCATAGTGTCTAAGGCTATATTTTTTGATAAAAAATTCTAGAGGTCACACAACAAAAGGGAGTAGGCTACTTTTATGGCTAAGAAAACAATAAGGCTTATGGGTCAAGTGGGTTAACTAGGGAAAATAATCAGGAAGGTAAAACAAACATGGAAAACATGGCTTTTTCAAAGAAACTCCTTAATCATCTCCTAATTATTTAACAAATAGCCATCCAACATACACTAAGACAATTTATAGATGCAACATTATGTACAAAACACAATAATTAAGCTCCTCTCACATGACATTAAGAATGTAGTTGGTTTCTTATAGCTACACATTGTACAATCACATTGAATGAACATTTTCATTATTAAGCCCTAAAAGTGTCTTGAGTCGAGTTAAAGAACTTTATATGTATCTCATGAAATTCTAACTTATGTAATTAAGATGACCACTTTATTGACTCGAGCATAGCCGCTAAGTGGAGTGTCAAAGAGCACACAAGTGGTTTACGTCTAACTCAATCCTAAAAATAAAAAAAGCGTGACTAATTTCCCTTAAGATGGTCATCATCCATCCATTATAGGAAAGAGTCACTACCCTATGACTACAAAAAATTGACTCTAAAATTAAACCAAACAAACTCAACGACTAGAGATGAAAAATCATCACAGACATAACAAGGCATCATCTAGTTCACAGCATCAACATTACTATCGATTACAAACCAAAGCTAATCAATCATAGAGCTACTGTCATAAGAATGAAAACTAATGCTATGTCCTACTACGAATTTAGCAAAGGAAGAGCTAACAGGAAATCTTTCCTCCATCACACTTAAATAATGTACTGTGCTCAATGCACAAACAAATATATCAAGTAGGTATAGAAAAGGATCTTCCTGGGCCGCTATGCACAATCATCATCATCAAGATTGCACTGCTGATCATCATCATCTTCATCATCTCCATCAATCTGCACGGCTCCTATGGTAGCACCTCCTCCGCATTATTTTCCAAGTCATCAACCCCATCAGTAAGCACCATGGCCTCATCATCATCCAAAGACTCCTCAAAAGCTGGTCCTACTCTTCACATATGCATCACACTCTCCGTGAGTGGGTACCACTTCTCCAGCGCTGCTATCTCCTCCTTAATAACATATAGACCTCCAATCCTCAGGTGAAAATCTAGCATCCCGAACACGTGACCTCGTCAGCTATCATCCCGTGCCTAGTGATCAGTTACAATGAGAAGTGGAGCTGTAGAAGTGATGGAATCCTTTACCTTTGTGAAATCCATCATCTTTCCCCCAGGTGCCCTGCTAGAGGTAGGTGAAGGTCTGTCTCTTCTTCCTTAATGCTAGCATCTCTCAAAAATTGAGTCAGGAGACTGCCATAACAGTACTTCCACATGCAGCTGTCCCTCGACCTCCTCATGATTTTATGGAGCACCATACCAAATTTTATTGGTATCCCTTTCATCAGCATGTACACCAACACGACTCGCTCTCTAGTGATCTCCATTATATGTGTCCTAGGGAGAATCACGACACAAACCAGCTTCACCCAAACTTTTGCCTCCTTATTCAAGTAGGAGAACGTAAGTATGGAGTGAGAGCCCTTGTGTTCCCTTTCCCAACGGGTGGATGAATGCTCACCACATAGTGTATATGAATATCGCGGTATGGGGGCTTCTCTAGCAGAATGAAGTACTCTAACGGGTCTACCACAGGTGTACCAAGGAAGGCATTGAATCTCTTAAAAGTGAAATGAACCACCTAACCCCGTATTATGACCTCATTGCTCTCTCCAAAGGAAGTGTCCCAGTTTGCATAAAATTCCCTCACCAATGTGAGGTTGCACTTCTCCGGCTCGGCAAAGATATATCCCAGTCCTAACTTGCGGTTCTTGTCATGGATGGTAGGGTTCTCAAGTGCAAGGCGGCCTTCATCAATCTATTACTCTGGAGCATATCTGTCCTCCTTATGTGTGTTGAACCATGTTAGTCCATGAGGCTCCACAACTTTTTATCTGAATCTCCTAGTAGGGGTTCCCTTGCCTGCCGATGAACTCAACCCTTTTGTTCCTTTTCGAAGTTGCTTGAGACCCTTGTTAATGATCTCCACTTCTTTGCCTTTGTCAGTTTTTGATTCCATGACACCTACTAATCAAAAACCAAGAACTTCACAAGATTAGTTCCTGAACCAAAAGACTAGCTAATTAAGTGTAACGAGTACAAAATGACCCCACACTTAATTTGCTAGTACACTTGTGAGAATTTGTAAAATTGGGTACTCAAGACTTCCCCTATTATCATTCCAAACCTCAACATCCAAATTATTCACTAACTTCACACTCCAAACATGTTCATAAATTTTCTTCACATCTCTCCTCTTTATTTTTTCTTCTTTTCTTTTCAAGAATGCCTCACTTTGGCCAATCCTTTCAACTTCCCACCTTTAATTCATAATTCAAGTAGCCCACAAATGAAAGTAGTTACAATTAATTCATTCAACAACCAACATGAAATTTACTACAATCTACAATGAATTAACATGAATTTTCAACAACTCAAGATTCTTCGCGTCTAAGAATCTAAGAACTATGCACTTTCTCTCTCTACAATCAATGTTCTACCTACCAATTTCATGAAATTTAATTCATGACCCATTCATCCCCACAACTTTTAATCACTATATTCAACCAAATATAAGAAACTCAACAAGGATAACCATTATGACGGAAGAATGTGAGAGATTAAAGCTAATGAAATCCATATTATGAAATTCAAGGTTTTCACCAATCATGGTGACTTTGGGTCTTTAACTTGGGGATGAAGGGTGTCAGATCATGCTTTTTACACTAAATAACCAAGAGAGAAGAGAATTACTTACTTGAGTTGGAGAAGTTAGCTTCACCAAGCTTCTTGGAGAAGACACCAATGGGGGATGGGGAGAGGGAGTTACAGCTTGATGAAGGGAGGAGAGAGAATTTTATTTGCTTTTTTGCTTTTGATTTTTAGTGAGAGGTAATGAATAGGGATTTCAAATAAAAGTATGGGCATGGGTTTTTAGTAATTTTAAGGTCCTTGTGTCAAAGTTTTACCCATTGACAAAAATATTTTTAGACAAAACACCCCTGTTGTGGCGCACCAGTCACCTCGCCACACACTTAGAAATTTTTTTTCTTAATGGACTTGGTCTGGCGCAACTCGCCACCCATAGCACCAACCTGAAAAAAAATTTCTGTTTGAAGTTTAACACCTGGCGTCCCACGCTAGGTATCTTGCTACAGGCTTAGACTTTTTCAGCTCATTTTCCCATCTTTTTTGCGTCAAAAGCCATGTTCATCTCTACAAAACCAAGAAAAGTTAGAATGATTAGTTGCCTCCCCACCAAGCATCGTAGTTATTATCGTGGCACTACATTCACGGGTTGCCTCCCATACAGCGCCTGATTTCACATCACGGCATGCTGCAAGACTTCTCACTCCTTCAATCTAGTGAGATGATTAGGATCACCTGTTGAACTTCCACGAATCATATACTACTCAACTGCTTATTTAAACCCTCAAGGCTCTACCATTGGTCTCACTATGAAATCCTCATAATTAGGTGGCAACCTGGCCACTCTAAACATATCGAAAACTTTCTCCTGACCATCCACAGTCATCGACATCTTGCCTGACTTTACCTTTATAACTGCATCGGTGGTGGCTAAGAATCCTCTCTCCAAAATGAGGGAGACTACTGCATCTACTTCGTAATCTAGGATTATGAAGTCCATCGGTAATATGAAAGGTCCCACCTTGATCAAGACGTCCTCTATATTTCCGTCTGGATAGGTAAGAGACCAGTCAGCAAGCTACAATGTCATTGTGGTAGGAGGTGGTTCACCTAAACCCAATGTTTTGAACAAGGATCATGCATCAAATTAATGCTTGCACCCAAGTCACACAGTGCTGAACCAATTTCTCTATTTCCAATAGCCACAGGAATGGTGAAGCTCCCGTGGTCTTTCAACCTTTTTGGAATTTTTATTCTGCACCCAAGAACTGCACTCTTCTGGTAGAGCCACAGTCTCAAACTCCGTAAGCCTCCTCTTGTTTTCCATAATATCCTTCAGATACTTTCCATATTTCGGAACCTCCTATAAAAGCTGCACTAATGGTAAGTTAACATGTACCTGCTTCAAAATATTAAGAAATTTCTGGTGAGTTGTATCCTCCTTCTGCTTCTTAAACCTTTGTGGAAATGGAGGGTTGGTCTGGCTTCTACCAATTTCAGCTTTGAGTTGGTTGACTCACCAACCTCCTATCTAGATGTCACAACCTGCTCTGCATCAACATTCTTATCTCTGGGGATCACCTCATCCAGCTCTTTACCACTACGCAGAGAAATTGTACTCACATTTTCCTTGGGCTTCTTCTCGGTGTTACTCGGAAGTGCCCCTTGAGGTCTATTATCTGTAGAAGCGACAATTGCCCCATCAATCTCTCAAGCTCGTGGATGACTTATGTATGTCATTAACTACCTGAGTCTGCTGAACTATCCATTGCTTCATCATTTCCTCGAGTGAACTGCTAGGCTGCTGGCCCTGAGGTCTTGGATAGCTGTTCTAAGGCCATTGGAAATTTTGATTCCCTCCCGATGAGGGATTTGCTGCATTCCTGTACCCCTGGTTGTAATCGTTACCTGCAAAACCTCCACCAAGGCCTTATTGTCCCACAAAATAAACAAAATCTGAGTTCAGTAGACAACTTTAATAAGCGTGGCCTTCTCCATACACCTCACATGATGGTGGTGGAGTCTGGGCATGGTGGACCTGCTGAATCTGACCTCCTACTGGTGTGGTAACAAGCTTGCTGATCACATTCACCAGCTGATTGATATTTGCTGGGATTGCTGCTACACCATCTACCTCGAGCCTTCTTAGCACCTTGGCTACTGTGAACCCTCTACCTGAGTCCTGATAGTCTTAACTCCCCGCTGACATGAGATTCAAAAGAGCTTATATCTCATCATAGCTCTTGGACAAAAAATTTTCTTGTGTCATAGCATCAAGAAAGATCTTTGACTCTGGTTTCATCCCCTCTATAAAATTGTGCCCGATAATCTCCTTTGGCTGCATGTGGTGCGGGAAATCTCTCAAATAGCCCTTGTGTTGTTCCCAATCCTGAGCCAAGGTTTTACCATCCCTCTACACAAAATCGAAGATCTTCCCTCTCAACTACTTGTGTATCAACTAAACAAGGTTGAAGGGTATATTCCTATCCTCATGAACAACTTCTATCCGTTAACCAAATAGCCAAAGGGTCTTTGAATTCTTTTTTTATATTTACTTTTAACCCTTTTGATTCTCTCTCCCGAGTTCAACCAAAAGCCAATAGATTTATTCGAAAGATGATCAATCTAATGAATAAGAAATTAACATAAGTAAATATAAACAACCTTTAATGAAGAATCAACACTAGCAATAATAAATCAATCAAACTTGAACCATCTGCTATGGCCAAAACCCTAGAATATGAGTTTAACCACTCATGTTCAAGAGGAAAAATAAAGATATCATCATTTGAAGCATAAAACAATAGAGAAAAGAAGAAGCCTATGTTATGAACTTGTCTCTCCTCCAAAGTTGTGTTATAGCCTTACTATGATCAAACAAAATGATGTTTAATAGCTAAAAAATGACCTAGATGTTCTATTTATAAGTGAGCCCTCAAATGACGCTTTTGCCCTTAAGTAATTAGCTTCAAAATAAGCAAAATCTATCCCGGAATAGGTCTAGCAGGGTTTGGCTCAATTTTCCTCTGAAGTTTTGCTCCAGGCACCTTACGCCAGCAAAAGCACAAAGATGTTAGTCAAAATTTTGAACCTCTAGATACTCCGAGCTCCCCACGCCTCTCAAAGAACTAGAGTGTTAATGAAATTTCTGAGCATTTGAACCCTTCTGGCATGCCACTCCATCCAAAGTAGCTTTGAAACATTTCTTAAGTCTAGGATACTTTTGGCATGCCATGCCTCTCATCTCACCAAGGTGTTGATCAAATTCTCCTCTGAAGTTAGAGACCTGGCGCGCCACTCCACCTATAGAACCAACTTTGGTGCATGTTTCTGATAACATCCAAACTACACCCTTCTCTACGAAAGAGCGTAAATGATCGTTGTATCAAAACAAATAACCCGATGGGTGTCGGAATCAAATCCCACAAGGAATGTCAGTTAATCACATAATAGTTGTATATCTAACTTGAATTAATTCACATCAAAGTTACAAAACAAATAACAGAAAATTGGGGGAGTCACAATTTATGAAATAAAATATAGAATTGCTAAAAACAGGGGCAAAGTATAGAAAATACTTGGAGAGAATACTAGGGGTGTGATAATGATAAGGGGCTTCAATGGGTAGGAATTGTTAATTGCTCCTATATTAACTCAACAATATGATTAGCCGTGGATTAGGCAACATCTTAAGTTTCTCAACCAATTAGATGTCTTATACCTTGGGTTCCCTCAAATCCCAAGGTTCATCTTCACAACAACCACATTAGCTTGGGTTTGGATTCACTATTTCTATCTCAAATCCTTAATGGATGTGTAATAATGGGTTTTGGCTATGTCTAGCCCAACCCCACATAATTACCATCCAAGTACCCATTAGTGTTTCCTCACCCATACCTTAATTTCCTTTTTCAAGTAAAATCAAAGTAAGGAAATACAACCCACATTTGCAACTATGAATTTTCAACTTAAAATTCAGAGGAAACACTAAAATAATACTAATTGAGTAATCTAAGATCAAATTCACAATACCCAACTCAAATCAACCACAATCATTCACATACCCCTAGCAAAGAATTTAGCTATTCATATAAGTGAAATAAGACATTGCATTAATCAACAATTCAATATCCATTCACAAACTTGAGTAAAAGAAATTCAAGAAAAGGTCTGAACTCCAATAGAAGTTTCTATACTCGCAATGAAGAAGATGACTTTCTCTTTATACTTCACTCTACTTTCTATACAAGCCAAATGCAATATCCATATTCAATATTTCTAAAAAGGAATATTTATGTCTTTTATGAAAGGTACAAAAAATAGGATACAAATCTACTCTTCTTTTTTCGTGTTTGACATTGTTGCCTTGACTGACGGGCCTCACTTATGATTCACCAGCGGTTTTCCGGTGAAGGTTCATAAAACGCCAGTAATCTATAGCTAAATGACAATGAGGCTTTTTGTTTCTTTGGCACTGGCACCAGTGGTTCACCGATGCTGATCCGCAGATCGCTAGTTGGTCCCAACTCCTGGCAATAAATTCTTCAGCATTCCGGTGTTGGCACTAGCAGTTTGCCAGTGCTCATCTATGGTCCGCCGGTCTCTAACCTTCTTCCAGACAGTAGGAGACTATGATCAATCTGATGTTTCGCTGATGTTCTCCGGTGAAGTGCCGATTATCAAATCTATTTTCATGCTTTTTGCTCAATTTCATGCTTTTCTCTAATCAATTTATGTATCTGCAAGGATAAAATAGAAAAGGCATAAAATCCACCTAACTGATTTGAAAACTAACCAAAAACTCATTTTTAAGACCCTAATGAGTTGGTAAATTACCAACTCATCAAACCCCCAAACTTGAACCATTGCTTGTACTCATGTAATGCGATTCTTTTCAATTTAGAAAATGGATAACATGCCAAACATGAATTTATGAATCAAGGACTACTGAACCTAGGACAACCCGAAAAACGCTCACCAACTCAAGGAAAAAGAGAAATTACTTCCCCCTAAAAATGTGAAAATGTTTCAAGAGGCAACCACAATGCATAGGCATGATTCACAACTGCTTCCATTTTATTCCAAAACAAGGGAATAGTTTATCCAATCAAATATACATTGCATCTCAAATAACCACTTCGCATTCAAAGTTTTCCTTGGAACTCACATTGCTCATGCTTCAATCACATCTTTTCATCAATGCAAGCATGTCCTCAAAGGGAGTGATGCCACTCACTATAAGAGAGAACCCCCTTTATTTAACATAAAGCAATGCACACACAAGGGATTATAGAATAAGATGATCACACTCACTCTCATAAAAGAAATCTCCATGCACACAACTTGACCCATAGGCTTTCCCTTAATATAACTCGCCACTAATGTAGAGCAACTACATTCAAAATCAATTAGGAATTGCGGGTCATGATGAAGGTAGGGGTAAGGGTAGGAGAAATATTTAGCTCTAGTGAGTAGAACCTCCCTAATGCCTTTTTGGTGAACATTTTTGTCCTCCCCATCCAACTCTTTAGATCACTCCACCTTATTCCTCCTTTTTCATCATCTTCAATTTTTTTATTTCTCAAAAGCCCTTCTTGTAGCTCTTTTGGCTCTCACATTAAGCCTTGTCTAAGCAAGAGGTAATACCATTTCATTATTCTTTTTTTTATGATCAAGGTTTCTCAAACCATCCTTTCATTTATTTTGATCACAATTTGGTGCTACCTTACATTTAAACACATCACATTTCTCCCCTTCTTGCAAACCCTCAAACTTAGGCTTTCTCCTCATTTCACATTATTTCATTATCTCTCCCCATTTCTTGGGCTTTAAGTCCCATTGTTCATTCTTTCATCACCAGCAATTAGGGAGGACGGGTGCCAAAGAGGAGGATAAAAAGCTTCATTAGGCTTGCAATGTGGTTTCCAAGAAAAAGGTTCAAAGGCTCAATATTGACGAACAAAGGAAGATGTTCAGGAAGGTAATTTTGGGCGAACTGACTATCAAAAGAAAGCTTAAGATCATGTTATAAGTGCAGCTACATCTAGGATTTCACCTTGAGTCACGCTTAGGGCAAGTTCTAGACAAGAAGAGATGCACGAGACTCATTCAAATGACTTTACCACACAAGGCATCACACCCAAAGAGTTCAAACAAGTCATTGTTATCACAAGATTTTGATTCAAGCCAAGAGAGCATGCAAATCCACTAGCCAAACAGGGAATATGCAATGTATGACAAGAGAATTCTACATTTTTGGTGGTACCTCTCAAAAACAATTCCACAAAAAACTCAAGGAAAGACATGACATTTTTTCTTAAGAGAGTCGCCTTACAATCTATCATTTGGAAATGTCAACCCGATTCGACAATACAAAGAAAAGAAAAAGAAATTGCTCCTTGGAAAAGAACCATGGTATGAAGAAAACCCTTGGAGTTTAATTACTATCTACTATTTATAAAGGAAAAAATCAAACTTGGGTCAAAACTTTAGGCAATAATAAAAAAGACCCATTCATTGGCATTAACAACAAAGACAATTTTTTTGTCATCACTCACAATAACAAAACAAAATAGCCTGACAAGGGAAATCATCAAACATAGTTAAATTGAGCTCGACAAAGGCTATCAAATTCTCATAAGTTAAAAACAAAAGCCCAAAATGGGCCAAATCAAATCATAAACAAAATAAATGACAACCACCAAAGGAACACTCATTCCACCCCCAACTCAAACACTACATTGTCCCTAATGTAAGAATGCAAAACAAAGAGGATGAGAACTCCCTATGTTGGTTACTCATCATCATCCTCATCATTATCCCAATCTTGGACTTTGTTTCCTAGATCCTCTGGCTTATCCCCCAAGCCCTCGAATAAGTTGTCAATGGGACCTCGGACTGTAGAAGGGGCATCCATCACTGCATCAAGGGCGCTTATGTCGGGAACCTCCATGGACTTTCGACTCTTCCAATACCTTACTTCAGTTTGGAGAGAAGTGATAGCCCCCTCCACGGACATCCACCTATTTGCACAGCTTGGCCAGACTCTCGTACATGGACTTCATCTCCTTTTTCACTGTTTGGGAAATAAGGGAAGGGAGACTTTTAGCCAACTTTTGAAGTTGGCTCTCATGAGCGTTCTTCATCTCCACAAGCCTGTGGAGACTACTCGATTGGGAGGAAGTTGAGGGGGTGAGGCTCTCCTCGAAGGGGCTTAAACCGAAGCTTGTCTCGATGCCTTTGGGTGTGGCTTATTAAGATTGGAAACCAGTGGGGTTTGGTTAGAACCATAGGAGAAGGATCCTTATAGGACATCAAAAGCTTGCAGCCGCTTCCTCTTTCTCTTGGGAGCATCCGCATCCTATTTGTGATCAATTGTAATGACATCAGTAGCGGAGCTTAAGGTTTCATCTCGGAACAGGGGCACTCCAGCTTGCTGGCATAGCTGAGATATGAGCACTGCATATGGCATTGAGGTGCCAGCTTTCCTAGCTTTTCTCTTTATTTTCATAGTTATAATTTCCCTGAAATTTATGGGGACCCCTATCATGATGCAGGTGATGAGGATAGTTGCTTCTAAACTGACCCGCTGCTCATTCTTGGAAGGTATGATGCGACCACAAATAAATTCCAACCACAACTTGGCCTCAAACTTAAGATCACAGCGAGAGATCTCACTTCCCATGGTGTGACACCCCGCCCTGGGGTATGACTGGCACCTGGTGCCCTATTAGGACTTGGACTGCTAAACTGGTGATCCTAGCACATCTAGTGCCTGGCTGGCTCTATCTCAGATTCCTGGAATCAATCGGCTATATAACGGCGGTAAATACAGCCTCCGGCCGACTGGGCCTATAGCCACCTGTACTACAACTTCAGCTAACCAGAATCCTACTCTTATAGGGAAACCTATGCGAGCCGACAAGGTGTCACGCCTCGCCTTGGGGGGTATGACTGGCACCTGGTGCCCTAGTAGGACCTGGACTACTAACTGGTGAGCCTAAGCACAACTGGTGCCTGGCTAGCTCTATTTCTGA
>JACEIK010006098.1:1571-13303 GCA_018107945.1 Datura stramonium
GATTGATCACCATGAAAACACACACGTTAAACTTAGGAAAATGCTTGAGAAAGCAAACCTAGGGAAGAACATAAGAATGTAAGAAGCAAGTTCTTGTCTTGTGATAAGATTTTGTGGTTTGGATTGACATATACCTAATACCTTGCTTGGTTGATAAAATGGGAGGAGAGAAAGACACCGGCTTAGATTTGTCAGTCCACCACTCGAAGAAGTAGTTGTGAAGCTAAGTTTGGTTAAATTGTTGGAGGTACGGAAGGACCCTAATCAATGGCATAACCCCATAAACCACATCCACATAGTTAATTGCCCACGAACTAGAATTAGCATCCTCGCTCTCAATGTAGTAGCGAGGCTAGTTTGTCGTGTTTAGAGGCTCGGAAGGCCATGAACAGGCAATTCTAATTATGTGAGACGATAATTGATAGTTTCATACTTAAACCATTGAAAATCATAAGTATCGCATGATTATCCGGCTTTAACTCTATGTTTCTGCTTGAATGAATTCAGAATATTTCGTTGACCACAATTAGACTTAGTTAAACTTTATTGAAAACTTTTATAATCAACACCTGTGGAAATTAATATCACACTTGAACTAGATAGTTAGCTGAATTGGTCCAGTCCCTGTGGGTTCGACATTCCAGTTCTTAAAAAGGTCCACTATATTACTTGTACGACCCGTACACTTGCGGGCACAACAAACGGCACCAAAAACTTGTTGTCGCCCAAGCGCACACAAGTGCACGCGGTCGTACAAGTAATATAATGGCTCTTTTAAGCGATTTATCAAACCCACAGGAACTAACGACGTAGTGACTTTCTATTCTAGTAGTACTATTATTTCACACAATGTGTGTAAATAACCCAAAAATTTAGGAGTTTTATAAATGTGAAAATAATGAAAGTAACAATCAATTAATTAAAAGACGTTGATTAATTCAATAAGAAAGAACATTCTAATGTAAAGTCATGGGATGCAATCATGTACAACATGTATTTTCCTTCAGCTACGTTCTCTATCTAGATGATGGTTATGAGGAATTAAAGTCTAACTATGGTCTGTCGAACCTCAAGCCAATTACCTAAATATGACCTCTGCAACTACACTTATTAAATTGTGATGAAATAATTTATCTTAGGTCTAGAAGAATTTGTTTTCTTCTTTAATCAAATGCAGTGTTGCAGGTATATTTCTATCCCACACGCGAATCCTATCTTTAATTTACAGCAAAGGCAAGACACTTCCGCTATTAATCGTTCTACCCTAGTAATTCTCCTTTTGGATTCAAACTAAGGTTATGAATTTATCTTAATGTTGGTCAAACACTAAAACACAAAAAGAAAGACTAGAAGAACAACCATTCATGATAGAAACACTCAAGCTGAAAATAAAATAAAATCACAAAATCATGCAAACAGCCTCAACCTCAAAACGAGGTGAATTATCTGCTTATTCTTTGATTAAACATATTCAAACAAGTTTTTAGAATAAGAATAATCTAAATTATAAGAAAAGAGAAGAGAAAGAAACCGAGAATTTTCATCATCTCAATTGCCTTTTTCCCATGTTCTTGCTAATATTTCAGAAAATTTAATAAAAATAACTAAGTGTTCTATTTATACAGATGAGAAATAACACTACGGAAGACCAAAGCCATTTCACGAAGGCCATCGTGGAGGAAATTCTCCACGACACGAAGGCAACGCGGACAGACACTATAACTTTGATGCTCGTTGAACAGAAACAAGCAATGTGTCACGGAGGCCATCGCGCTATTTGTGCTCTGTGACACGGACCTAATGCAGTCCTTCACTGTTTTGTTCCTCGAAAGTTTAAATTTCCTACCCAGGCACTGTGGCACGTTGTTGAACACAAAAAATCTCCAACGTGACACGGAGATAACTTCAAACATCAATTTTTAGCTCTCTTAACTTCTGGTACTTCAACTCTGAGCATCTATTCGTGAAATAAAGCTGAAATTACTGTATCTTCCACATGCAAATAGTCTAATCACATTTATTAGTTCACCAGCATAAATCATTCAAAACATGCATGAATAGATTGATATTATTCTCAACTAGGCTATAGTATGGGCGAAAACATGGCATTGGGTCGTATAAATACGCCCAAGATCACGTTATTCTATATCTTAATCTGATTCCCTGTAGAATTGACCCCAACCTTGTTGGGTTCTTTATTAACAATGTCTACATCATACTTCTATAGGAGTGTGAGTTTGAGCGTTACCAAAAAGTGGCACTGTTGCTAGGGAATACAGCTTAATATAAGAGTAATTGCTTGTGTTTAAATTTTAGTTTTCATTTGCCTAGTTTATGTTTTTTGTTTGTTTTTGTTATATTTAGGCTACATTAGGGAGATCTTAATACTAGATCCATGATGGAGGACAATGGGCCGCCAGTGCCGATGGTGGCATGATTGAATGTTAAGGCACTGGTGACAGTCTTAATGAATTATGAGAGGGATGATGTGCAGGGATATATGGAGATGGTCAATGCCTTGGAGGGAATGGTTTCCCACAACTTTAGGCCAAAGATGTTGGACCTTGACTTAAAGAACAGGGTGACCCCTCCAGCAAAACCATCAATCGAGATACAGCCAGTCCTGGAACTTAAAGCTCTACCCCTATATTTCAAATATGCCTTTCTAGGGGAGAACAACACCTTGCCAGTGATCATAGTAGCAGACCTTGAAGAATGGAAAGTGGAGGTCTTGGTATCAGTATACAGAAGACACAAAAAGGAAATTGGGTGGACCATTGCTAACATCATCAGTATTCCCCCAGGCATTTGCACCTAGAAAATTCAGCTTGAGCCGAACTGTGTACCTAACATCGAGCATCAGAGACGACTGAACCCACTAATGGAAGAGGTAGTAAATAAACAGATTATAAAATGAATCGACACTGGCGTACTTTACCCCATTGCTGATAGTAAGTGGATCAGACCAATACAGTGTGTCCCAAATAAAGGAGGGATAATAGTCGTGCCAAACGAGCGGAATGAGCTGATACCAATGAGGCTGGTTATAGGTTGGTGAGTTTGTATTGACTACCGGAAGCTTAATCATTGGACACAGATGGACCACTTCCCGATGCCCTTCGTGGATCAGATGCTTCACAGGTTGGCAAGTAGAGGATGGTACTGCTTTCTTGATGGTTACTCGGGGTATAATTAGATCTCAAAAGCTCTAGAGGATCAAGAGAAAACCACCTTCACTTATTCTTGTGGAACTTTTTCCTTTAGGAGGATGCCATTTGGGATTTGCAATGGACCGGCCACATCCAGTGTTGTATGATGTCCATTTTTTAGGACATCATGGAGGACACTATCGAAGTATTTATGGATGACTTGTTGGTTGTGGTGATTCATTTGAAGATTGCTTGGAGCATCTGAGTAAGGTACTGAACAAATGTGAAGAAACTAATCTGGTCCTCAATTAGGAGAAATGTCATTTCATGATCAAAGAGGGGATTGTGTTGGGCCATAGAATTTCCGAAAAAGGAATAGAGGTGGATAAGGTGAAAATCGAGGTAATAGCAGGATTGCCTCCTCCTATTTCTGTCAAAGGTGTCAGGAATTCTTTTTGGCACATAGGATTCTATATGAGGTTCATAAGGACTTCTCAAAAATTGCACAACCATTGTGCCAATTACTTGAGAAGGAGGTGAAGTTCGTATTTGATGAAGCATATTGAAAGCTTTTGAATGCATAAAGGAAAGGTTCACCTCAGCCCCTATTATCATCGCTCCAAATTAGTCTCTCCTACTTGAGGTAATGTGTGATTCCAGTAGGGTAGCCCTTGGTGTTGTCTTGGGTGAGCGGAAAGTAAAAATATTTCACTCGATCTATTATGCCAGTAAGAAACTCAACGCATCTCAAAAGAATTACACTGTGATTGAACAGGAGCTGCTAGCAGTGGTCTTTGCATTAAAAAAGTTTCAGGCATACTTGCTCGGAACTAAGGTGATTGTCCATACAGACCATGCAGCGTTGCGGTATCTAATTTCTAAGAAGGATGTTAAACCGAGGTTGATCCAATGGTATTACTCTAACAAGAATTTGATTCAGACCCATTTTGGACAATGAAACCATCATCTCTCTAGTCAACAAGGCGAACCCCTAACCGTGCAAGTGGATGCACATCCTTTACAAACTCATTCCTCCCATCCTCAATGTGGACAGACACTCCTTCGACAACATACTAAGGGAATTTTCCACTACATTGGCTTTTCCCGGATTGTAAAGGACACTCATATTATAATCCTTCAGAAGCTCTAACCATCTCTTTTGTTGCAAGTTCAAGTCCTTTTGAGTGAACATATACTGTAGGCTTTGTGTTCCGTGAACACATCCACATGCACCTCATACAAATAATGCCTCCAAATCTTCAAGGCAAAGACCACTGCCGCCAACTCGAGCTCATGAGCTGGATAATTATTCTCATGGGTCTTAAGCTGTCTAGATGCATATGCAATAACCTTGCCCAGCTGCATCAGTACACACCCAAGTCCAATCCTTGAAACATCACAATATACCACAAAACCATCAGTACCTCAGGTAAAGTCAAAATAGGGGTTGAGGTGAGTCGACTCTTCAACTCTTGAAAGCTCTTCTCACAAGCATTGGACCACTGAAATTTGGCCTTCTTTTGAGTCAACTTGGTCAATGGTGTTTCTATGGAGGAAAATCGATCTACAAACCTCTGGTAATATCTTGCTAAATCCAAAAGGCACCTAATACCCACTTCGTAGGAGTGATTGATCTATGTGAATTCTTCACTACCTCTATTTTTGGAGAGTCCACTTGCACACCCTCACTAGAAACCACGTGACCTAAGAATGCAAATAACTCAAGAAAAAACTCACACTTGCTAAACTTAGCAAACAACTATCGGTCTTTAAGAGTCTGCAACACATCCCTCAAGTGAGCGTCATGCTCCTCCTCCCTCTGAGAGTATATGAGGATATCATCTATGAAGACAATCATGAACATATCAAAATACAACTTGAACACCTTATTCATCAAATCCATGAAAGTTGCAGGAGAATTCCTTAGTCCAAAAGATATAACTACAACTCATCGTGACCATATTGAGTCCTGAAGGCTATTTTAGGAATGTCACTCTCCCTAACTCTGAGCTGGTGATATCCGAATCTAAGTTCTATCTTTGAAAAGCATTTAGCACCCTGAAACTGGTCAAACAAGTCATCAATCCTAGGGAGGGGTTACTTATTTTTTATTGTGACCTTGTTCAACTGCCAGTAGTTGATACATATACGAAGAGATCCATCCTTCTTTCAAACAAAGAGAACCGGTGCACCCCATGGGGAGTTACTGGGCCTGATGAATCCTTTATATAGGAGATCTTTCAACTGATTCTTCAACTCCTTAGCTCGGATGGATCTATTCTGTAAGGAGGAATAGATATAGGTTGCATATCAAGAAGAAGGTCAATACCAAAGTCAATCTCCTACTCAAGAGGGACTCTTAGTAGATCATCTAGGAAAACCTCTGGATACTCACATACAATAGGGATAGACCGGAGAGTCGAGGTCTCGAACATAGAATCCTTAACCCGAACTAGATGATACATACAACCCTTAGAAATTATCTTTCTGGCCTTAAGGTAGGAAAAAAAGAAACCTATAGGCACAGCTGAACTACCCTTCCACTCTAGGACAGGCTCACCCGAAAATTGAAACTCTACCATACGGTTTCTACAATCAACTGAAGCATAACAAGCATGTAGCAAATCCATACAAAAAATGACATCAAAATCCATCATTTCTAACTCTACAAAGTCGACTGAGGTGATCTTCTGAAGGACTATGACAGGGCAATTTCTGTACACCCGTCGAGCTATAACTAAGTCACCTACTAGAGTAGAGACTACGAAGGGTTCTAACAGGATTTCGAGACTGACACTGAAATGGGTTTCAAGATAGGGAGTCATAAAGGATAACATGGCTCAGGAATCTAGCCATGCATACACATAAAGATGAAATACTTGTGACATACCATTAACCACATTGGTTGAAGTCTCCTGCTCCTGGTGAGATGAGAGTGCATAAAACCTGTTCTAGCGCTAATTATCAGATGCAATAGTAGAAGCACCCTATTGGAAAGTACATGCTGCTGGAGCTGCTGCTGAACTGGTGTCCTGGCCATGACCTCTACTGTCACTCTATCTAGCCAACAGACACTTCCTATGCATATGATTGAGCTTCCCATACCCTAAGCAAAAATCTGAGCCCACTAGGCACTCTCTTATATGGTTCTTACCACATTTTCTACAAACGGGGAAACTACACTCTACCGGTGTGCTCCTCTGTCCCCTGGAACCTAATGCCCTGCTCTTCTGATCGCCCCAAGGTCTGGATGAGACAATTTTTGATGACAGCACTGGGGCCAGTGACCTCTAGTGGGACTGGGAAGATGTCCGCCACCGAATCTCTACTAGGAAGACCCAAAGCTGCCTGTCCTGTCCCTCTTGGCCTCTCTCTCTTTTTCCTTCATCTGCTCAGCCTCTATCTTTTGGGCTTATATGACCACTTGGGAGAAGTCTATGTCATTCCGCAACATGATGGTCCTGCATTCCTTGACCTAAGAGTCTACTACTCCATTCTCGAATCGGCTTACATAAGACCTCTGATCGGCCACTATGTCTGGTGTATATTTGGACAAACAGGTAAACTCCAAAGCATACTCTTAGACAGTTATATTGTTCTTTCACAAGTTAATGATCTCTTCCGCCTTTGCGTCCCTCAACTACCAAGGGAAGAACCTATCCAAGAAAGCGGTCATGAACTCATCCCAACCGTGGGAATCACTCCAACTCCCCTACTATCCTTCCGCTGGCAGAACCATATGTCAGCAACCCCCTTCAGATGATAGGAGGCTAAATTTGTGGTCTCCTCTCTTGTCACCCCTATAATCTGGGTGATCTTCTATATCTTCTCAAAGAACTCAGTAGGTCCTCATCCACCTTCAACTTAAAAAACTCAGTTGGGTTCATCTTGAGGAAATCCCGCACTCTCGCGACCGCCAGGTTCCCATTCTTAGGAACATGAGCTATAGCTTGTTGGTTGACTTGAGTGGTCATGGCTCGAGCCAACATCTAGCAGGCTACACTAAACTCAACATGAGTAACCTGCTCGGGTAAGGAATCAGCTGGAGATGATGGGGCCTATTGATGCCCATATATATTTCCATTTCTTCTACCATTAACTTGGTGAAGAGGTATGATTCTACAAACGCGTAAAGAAGAGTTAGAGGGTGAGAGAGAGTTGAACTCATAGCACGAGATAGAATAAGGAAAGAAGGGAAGTCTCTTAAAAATGCTTCTTAGCCTCTTCGTCACAAGTGTTGCGCGCTTCACACCCATGTAATAGACTCTACTTAACGCGGCTTTCAGACACCCTAGGATGCTTCAAAACCTAATGCTCTAATATAAAGTTTGTTATGACCAGAGCATAGACCTCGGATCGAGACACGAGATCTAGAACCACGAGTGACTTCATGCTAACTCACGGAACATACATAGCATGACTTAATATCATAAACAAGTGAAAATTTAAGTAAAACACCTCTAAGCAGAAATCTGATATATATCAACTATCAAAACCGGAATTAAAAATTGAACAAGCTAAAAAGTCTAAATAATGTCTGATAAGCCTCTAAACTATCTAATGAGCTAATGGGACAACACCTAAACTAGCTCACTAAAAGAGAAACTGAAGTAGCAAAAAGCCATAAAACTAAACTGAACGTCCTTACAAGAGGAGGACTCAACAACAACGGGGCTAAGCTAGACTGAGGTGAGAGAAAGACTAACAGCAGGGCTTAGACTGATCGATCGGGCCTATATCATGAAACGATATAGTATAAAGTATGTGGTTAGTGCTTGGAATGTACTGCATATGTGGGACAAGTAAAAATGGAAAATAAAAAATACATAAGATTACATGAGAGTAAAGTATTTCTAAAACATGATGTAGTGTGCATATTTCAAAACATGAGGGCTCAAGACTTTTAAAACTATTCATAACTAGTCATAATCATAATCATAAGAGAAGCTTTGTAAATCATCACTTGAGCTAATGTATTGTAAACATGATCATGCATAAACATAAGGAACAATGGGAGGACTCGTCAAAATTGATATCATCATGATAGAGCTTACATGATGCCCCAACTCTCTCGTTCAAGTGGGCAGAGTCATCCTAAGCCTTTCCATGGCAAAGAATGATCACATGGCGAGATCACTGAAGAGACCCTATAGTGATAACATCAATATCAACCTATATTGGCATGTAGTTTTGAGACTCGGGGTTTTCCTGAACCCTGGGCCTGCTCGGTGCTAGACACTACTCCTATAAAATGCACATGGCTCATAATCAATATCGTGAAATCATACATGAAGTTCATGGTCTAGTTTAAATCATGATAATCATGAACATGCTTGACATACGTGAACTAGCTATGAAATAAGGGCCCGTGAGTCGGACATAATCATAAACTTGATAATCATGAATTTCATCCATACTTGAGACATTCGCCATACTTGAAATTCATAAATTAGTGAAGAGTTCTTATAAGGAATAATGCGTCATACGTCATAAATCACAAATAAGGGCTTGCAAGAATTGAAATCATAGTAGAATCATAGAATTTAATAAAAAGAAATTTAGCCCTAAAAGTTCATCGTCATACTTGTATCATAAGGAACCATAATTTCATGAAAACTTGAAAAAGAGATGAAACCCTATCATTAAAATTGTAATGTCTTAACGAATCAGCTATACCCATAAGAGAATCATGGAGAAATTTCATAACCCAACATAAACCCTTGAAGTTTGAAATTAGGATTTGGGGAATGGGTGATCATGTTTGATTGAAAAGGGCATGAAGGTGGAAGAACCCATCATTGAATAAGCCCACATACCTGGAATTGACAATCTACAAGTAGCCTTGAAGGCCAATCGAATCTTCGGAGAAACTTAAGCAAGAACCCTAGAAAACTTGCAAAGATTTTTGAGGAACTTGATCTTCTAATTAGGTTGTTAGGAAGAGAATGAATAGTCTAGGGCTGATTATACCTCTAAAACAATATTTCCCAAGCTTAAAATAACGTAGTTTAGGACTTAAGAGCTTAGGAATTATGAAAATGCCCTTAATAATTTGATGTGTTGTGAGTTTACAACACTTTCGACGCTTAAAACATAGAAAATAGCATGGACTTAGGTATGTTTATATGGATATGAAGTACTTTTACTTTGTTTTCATGGAAAATAAGTGTTGGAGCAAATATGTGCAAAAGAGGCATAAAAGTGCAGAAAATTAGCCAACTGCAACTCTTAGTACGAGTTGTACCTTGAGTGTATGAGTCGTACCGAGAATCGTGGTGAAAAGCAGAAGGCTGGAATAAGAGGAAGGCAAAGTATGACTCTTAGTACGAGTTGTAGCAAGATGGTATGAGCCGTAACTGGAGTCATGGAAATCATCAGAGAAATTTGCACAAGGCAGTCTCTTCGTAAGGGTGGAACCTATGGATTGTAGTAACCACTTACAACCCGTACCATGAGTCGTGGTGAGCTTCAAGTGATTCTGCAAGAATTGTCAGAACTTCATATACAACAAGCAGTACGAGTCATCAGAGGAAGGTATGAGGCGTACCACAAAACTCATGAAAACTTTAGAAGATGTCAGAGTTCTTAGGGCCAAGCCACATATGCATTGTACAACTCGTAGGACTGTGGTACAAGTCCTGCCTTGCTGCAAACACTTAGAAAAATCTGCAGCATCTAAGGATGTACGAGAGGCATGTATGGCCCCTAAAATCCTATTACGGGTCGTAGGATCAGTTGTGAGACAGGCCGGTGCCAGATATGGAAATTCCCTGTTAGCTTAGGAAAAGATTTCTAATATCTGTATAAATACCTTTTATGTTTTATTTTAGTAGGATAAGCTAGAAAGGAAGTAGTAGAGATGCGTGAAGAGTAATATTTATGAATTTTTATCAAGTTTTGGAGATCAATTCTTAGGATCAATACTTGATTTCATCAATTGTTCTTGAGATAGTTCATTGATATTCAAAGTAGGTTTTCTTCCAATTATTGTTGTAAGTAATTAATTATCTATTTTTCTATGATTGCAAAATATAATCTTACAAATATGAGAGGTTAAAACCTCCACAACACGGGTGATGGGAACCATGGTGGATTATAAAATAGGGTTACAAAGTGATTCAAAACCAATGTTAAATGCTTGTATTGTATTCTCTTCATCTTTAAACGTTTCTTAATGGGGTACAACATTAGTACTTGCCCGAATTATTTACTTTCTTGAACCTAGAGAAGTAGAGATTAGGAAAAGAGAATTACAACAAAGCTTTGGTATTTATGGTCGTTATATTAACTTGAGTTGTGGTTGCAGGATAGTTAAATTTCAAACAAATTGATAACGGTTAGAAACAAATCGCTCATGAGACTTGACCCAGTGACTGAGTATAGTAATCCAGTAGGGATGAACCAGTTGTTCAGATGAACCCTAGTTATCAGTTCTACAAGTAAGCATTAGGATTGATCACGTGTGTATACCCGAAGTAGTTATGCACCCATGGGGAACACTTACCCTAGTTATTTGCAGATCTTGATATCAACCATAATTATAATTTTTCTTTAATATTCTTTTTCTATGAAACCCTCTAATTTGGAGATAACTTACAAACAAGTTTAAGTACCGACATTAGTCTAGATCTTATCTTATTTCTTGTGGGTTCGACCCCATCCTCTTTTTTGGGCTCTTTATTGAGAACATCTGCTTTATACTTTTCATAAAGTGTGAGTTTGAGTGTTATCATAATTTTGCAGAAAAAACCTCACTTCCTGTCACCACGAATCGTACCTTGAAACACCCACCCGTTGTTTCCTCTCGTTGCCAGAACACCCTCTTCCCCCATTTTCTGATTCTTTCCATAGATGCATACCATGACTCATAGTTCCCTACTATGGGACGTACCCTCTCTCGTATAACCATCACCTAGAGATCCAATAAAACATCCCATGACTCCTTACCATGAGTCATACCTCGAAATGAAAGGTCGTTGGACCCATCTGTTATCACTAGACCAAATTTCACAACTCTTCTAGTTCTTACCATGACCACTTATCATTAATCATTGGTTCCCACAATGAGCCATACCATGACTCATACTATCCAGCCAACAGGGCATACTATGACTCCTTACAATGGCCCGTGACAACAACCTACCAGTCGTACCTTGACTCGTCACCCCAGGCCTTCTTCTAGAGATACTGACCAGGACCCTTGATAATGAGTCATCACATCAACCAATGGGTAATACCTTGGCTCGTTGGTCCAGAATCTATCAACCCAAAACTTACCACCGACTCGATCCTATGGCCCGTACCGCGACACAATGACTCATTCTATGAGTCGTACGGAGTGGAAAATGCAAATTTTTGTACTGAATTTGTTACATGTCTAGGGTTTGATTGCAAGGACTTTTGTGGTATTACATTATGGGAACTTCAAAGTCTATTTGGCAATCCAAGATCACAAAATTAGTAGGGAATATAAAGTTCTCCGGTTTCACTAGCATATCATATAAGATCCCCACGGGTCTCATGACCGAATAGTCAGCCATCAACAGTCACATAGTAGTAGATTTGGGGGCTCCCAAGACACAC
>JACEIK010006098.1:27849-38692 GCA_018107945.1 Datura stramonium
CTATTGCTCCATAGGAATTAGTAACATCGTAGCTCCATAAGTAGTGTATAGCTCCATAAGAAGTTCGTACAACTAGCAGCTTCTTAGCTATTCACGACGAGAGGCAGTATGAAACACGATCTACCCCAACCAGGGATACTATGCTACAATCCACAAATCTAGTCACTCAAAAGGTGTATCTATCCGCATAAGCCGAACGCGACCACTACTCATCCCTAAAACAGTCTATATAGCTGCCAATAGACACACCCCCTATGCCTAGAACTAGACAAAGGGTCCTGGTGGTGATTACAACCTCCGTCAGCTTAGACGAAAAAGGATGAGGTCTAGGTGACTTAAGTTATAGGCTGAAGGTCAAGCTAGAACAATGATAACTCATAAGCGAACGATAAGGTCGCAGACGACCAACTATTTTAGTTCCTTCGCTTAGAACGACTGTAGGGATACTACTAATCGGACATGCTCCTAAGCAGTCAGCCCTGACTTCCTACAAGCAGCTTACTATAATTCTTAGCCTAAAGGTAATGTTGTACTTCTATGGTTCTAGTCCCTTAGATGTTAACTTGGTCTGTCCAAATTGCATACGGCTCTTCTGAGTGGTTCATAGCCTTGTAGGGAGGTATATTTTGATTTAGCCCTTCGCAGAAACATGTACATGGGTATCTATAAAAGTAGCTTTGGGTGCATGTCTAACTACTAACAAGGTTCCTCCCTTAGAGTATTAGCTAGTCTATTAGACTTCTAACAACTGGGGTGGTCTCCAGTGACAACAAGGTTTAGTGACATCAAGAGCATGAGAAGAGACAAAAAAGGTTTAGTGAAGGAAAGGGTGAGTAGTGAGAAGATAAGGTGGACAAGAAAGATGAAAGAATGTCTTAAAGTTCTTAGAACTGGTAGCCACTTTATAAGAAAATCATTTCTACCCGTCCCTTACCCGATATTACAAGCAGGAAAAGTCCTTATGATCTTACTCTCTTTGAAGTGATTAAGTAGTCTGATTGTACATGAGGGGAAAGCTTATGGTATGTTGCATGTATATGATACATCATTTGTAAGAGTGAGTGTGTCTTGCTCATTATGTTCCAAGTTCTGAATTGATAATTAGGAGAAGGAACATCACAAAATTTAAGGGTATAATATGGTCAGAGTTGGTGTACTATGGTTTGCATTTTTTATATTTAATCATATTGGCTTTATGTTTAAAAGATGAGTCAGTTATAGAGATTATGTAGTTTTGAATGTGAAAACTTTTGTGTGTGCTGTATGTGAATTATATAAATTGATGAACCACTTAATCATATTCTTTGTGTTAGCTGCTTGAGTGAAAATTGATAGGAGGGAAAACTGGTGAGAAAAGATGTTTGTGCATGTAATTAGGGATTGTTCGAGGACGAACAATTATTTAAGTGTGGGGTGGTGATGTAGGACATATTTTTATTCCCATTTTTCATACTTTTACCCACCTTTTACCTTGTTTTGAGATCATTATCCTTATGAAATACATAAATTCATACTTGTGTTTATGAAATGAGCTAACAAGTGTTTTTAGATGATTTTAGTAGGTAATCAATGCAAAAGGACTCAAAATGGCCCAAGGTGTGAAGAAAGAAAAATTCAGGAAAAGTTGCCCTGATGAGATAGCTGGCTGGCGAGCTAGCCACCAAACTTTAGAGAAAGTTATACTCAGGATGGTGCATTGGGAGATGCGGCCCAACAAAGCCCAAAAGTCATAAGAATTTTAGTAAACACCTTGGCGAGATGAGTGGCATGGCGCACCAGAGGTATTCCAAACTTGGAAAATTTTCTAACACTCTTAGAGTACTAAGAGGTGTGGCGCGCCAAGTCCCTATATTGCAGAATTTGACTAATACCTTGGTGAAATGGCTGGTGTGGTACGCTAAAGGATAAACTTTAGAGGATATTCAAGCCACAGTATGGAGAGATGGAGGCGCAGTGCGCTAGGGCATGTACGGGGCAGATTTTCAAGTTTAAAACCTGAACATTCCATGGAAAAAAGAGTCATTTCATACCTTTCTTATAAATATATCATCTAGGGCATTTCATTAAGGGTCTTCGATCAGAAAGATCACTTTGTACGTAGTTCTTAGGGGAAGAGACAGAAGTTAATTTTTTTCTAGGTTTTCTTCTTTACTTTATGCTTTTGTTAATTCAAATGATGATTACTTTAGTTTTCTTCTTGAACATGAGTGGCTACACTCTTGTTCTAGGGATTTGGCCATAGCTGATGGTTGATGTTTGAATATTCTTTTATGCTAGACTTAAATTCTTCATAAAGATTTTTTATGCTTACTTTTTATAATTGATTATTTGTTAGCCTAATCACCTTGCGAATATTATCTGTTGGCTCTTGGTTGAACTCGGGAGAGTGAACTAAGAGGGTTAAAAGCAAGCATAGAATAGGTTTCAATAATCCTGTTCAAATTAGTTCAAGAGTTGTTTTTGTTGTTAATGATAGGGTTATACCCATCAACCCTATTTAATTGAATAAAAGTATCTTAAATTGTCATCACATGCTTCTCCTGCAACTATAGGGATATAGGTGTTAGGATTAATGAGATAGTTCATAGATATTCAGGAGAATAGCAAGAAATGAAATCGTAACTTGCAACTAGTAATCTTAGAAGAGTTTAGTCTAGTGCATTCGAGTCCTAAAAACTCAACTTGAAAGCGAAAAATTCAAGACCCTAGATTCTCATCATCATTTGAATTAAAAACACTTTTGAAAATGATTTTTGTTCATTAGTTAAATTACATTTCAAAGTAGTAGAATGATCTCCAAAACCATTTCTCCATTTTACCTATGGTTATTTTAATAGTAAAATAAATGTTAAACTTAAGCAATTAATTTTACAAGTTTCTGAGGGATAGATATCAAAACTTTACTGTCCTATATTACTTGAAGACCACATGCGCTTGCGTGCGCTCGGCGATATCAATTTTCATGTTATCCTTGAGATAAGTTGGTTGTCTCCTTACCATTCTATTCTACACTGTCATGCTAAGACAGTTACAATAGCAATGCCTTATGTGTCTAGATTGGAATGGAAGGGAGATTGTAGCCTACTCCTAAGAAAATCATTTCATTTATTTTTTATCTGGAAACTAGTAGAGCGGGGGTGTGCAGCGTATCTAGCCTATATTCTAGATACTAATGCATAAGTTCCGCCTATAGAGTCAGTTCCGGTTGTTTGTGAGTTCCTAGAGGTATTTTTCGCGGATTTTCCTAGCATGCCACCAAATTGCGATATTGAATTCTGTATATACCTAGAGCTAGGGATTCGTTCTATTTACATTCCACCATATCAGATGGCACCAGTTGAGTTGAGGGAGTTAAAAGAATAGCTACAAGAACTGCTTAGTAAAGGGTTTATCGTCCGAGTGTCTCTCCATGAGCTGCTCCTATATTGTTTGTTAAGAAGAAGGATAGGGGTATACGGATGTGTATCAACTACCATCAGTTGAAGAAGGTAATCATGCGAAATAAATACTCTTTTCCCCGAATAAATGACATATTTTATTATCTTTAGGGTGCATCATTATTCTCGAAAGTTGCTTGAGGTCAGGATATAAGAACTTAAAGATTCATGCCAAGGACATTCCAAAAATGGATTTTCGAACCAGTAGGGCATTACGAGTTTTGGCGATGTCATTTGGACTTATTAATGATCCAGCTGCTTTTATGAGCCAAAAGAATGGAAATTTTAAGCCGTACTTACATTCATTTGTAATTGTCTTTATTGAAGATATCCTGGTATATTCAAAGAATAAGCAGGAACATGAGGATCATGTGAGGATTGTCTGGGGTTGTTGAAGGAGAAACAATTGTATGCAAAGTTTTTCAAATGTGAATTTTGTCTAGCATTTGTATCCTTTTTGGGATGTGTGGTCTCAAAAAAGGGATTATAGTTTATTTGCAGAAGGTGGAGGCATCAAGAATTGGGCTAAACCCACATCAATGACAGAAGATCATAGTTTTATGGGGTTGGTTAACTACTGACCCCGGTTTGTGAAGAGCTTCATTGCTATTACATCTTGATGGATCCAACTAACTCAGAAAGATGTAGCCTTTCAATGGTCAGATGAGTGTGAAGAAAGCTTCTAAAACCTCAAGACATTGTGGGATACTACCCCTATCATGGAATTTCTGGTGGAAGGTAAAGATTTTGTGATTTATTGTGATGCCACGCGATCTTGTTTGGGTATTGTGTTAATGCAGGAAAAATATGTCATTGCATATGCTTCTAGCCGGTTGAAGGTGCATAAGAAGAACTATCTTACACATTACTTAGAGTTAGGAGTGGTGGTATTTGTCCTAAAAATTTTGAGGCACTACCTGTATGAGGTTGATTATGAGGCGTTTACTAAACATCATAGCCTACAACATGTATTTACCCATAATGAGCTTAACCTGAGATAGCGAAAATAGATGGAGCTACTTAAGGATTATGATGTCACTATCTTGTATCATCACAGCAAAGCCAATATGGTGGCGGATGCATTGAGCAGAAAGTTGGTGAGTATAGGTATAAGGCATGTTTAGAGGCTACCAAGTATCCATTAGCGAGAGACATTCAAAAGCGTGCTAATAGCTTTACGAGACTCACAGTATCATTGTTGGGTGGAATATTGGCTGGCGTAGAGGCAAGATCATCGTTTCTAGATGAGTTTAAGTCCAGACAGTTTGAGATGCCAAACTGAGCAAGATTCATGAAAAGGTCTTGTGATGGGAGGCCAATGAGGCAGCGATCAATGATGAAGGGGCCTTAAGAAAAAAAGGACATATGTGTGTTCCCTTAATTGATAATTTGATAAACACTATACTGTTAGAGGCTCACAGTTCGAGGTATTCTATACATCCTAGTGCCACCAAGATGTATTGTGATTTGAGATAACATTATCGCTAGGGAAGGATGAAAAGGGATGTTTTGGAGTACATTTCCCAATGTTTAAATTTTCATAAGGTGAAGTATGAACACCAAAGGCCTAGGGAAGTACTTCAGAGGATGCCCATTCTAGGATGGATGTGGGTGAGGATAGCAATGGACTTCATGGTTTGTCTTTTGAAGACCTTGGGGAAGTTTGACTCAATTTGAGTCATTATTGACTATCTGACTAAGTCTGCCCACTTTGTGCCAGTCCATGTGCTTAAAATTTAGAAAAGCTAACCAAGCTATACGTTCAAAAACTGCTTCGATTGCAGGGGGTTCCTGTCCCAATCATCTCAGATAAAGGTACACAGTTTGCTTCTAACTTCTAGAGAACCGTGTAGGTTGAATTGGGTACTAGGATAGACTTGAGAATTTTTACCCTCAGACTGATAGACAGTCAAAGAGGACGATCCAAGTGTTAGAGTATATGCTCCAGGTTTGTGTGATAGACTTTGGGGGTCACTGGGACTAGTTCCTACTATTGGTAGAGTTTTCGTACAACAATAGTTATCACTCAAGCATCTGGTGCCATTTGAGGCTTTGTATGGAAGGATATGTAGATCCCCTATCAGTTGGTTTGATGCCTTCGAGTTAAGGACATAGGAACTGAATTGCTAAATAAATCCTTAAAAAAGGTCAAGGTGGTTCAAGAGAAACTCTTGGTAGGTTAGAGTTGACAGAAGCAATATCTTGACGGAAAAGTTAGAGATATGGAGTTCATAGTGGGAGAGCAAGTCTTACTCAAGGTCTCACTCTTGAAGGATGTAATGCGGTTTGGGAAATGACATAATCTCAACCTAAGATATATTGGCTCGTTCGAGGTTCTTCGATTTGTGGGGGAGGTGGCCTATTAATTTGCCTTGCTTCCAGACTTGTCTGAAGTTTATCCTGTGTTTCATGTCTCTATGTTAAAGAAATATCATGGAGATGCACTAAGATAATCCGTTGGGATTCAGTATTACTTGATGAGAATCTACCCTATGAAGAAGAATCTGTGGTTATACTAGATAAAGAAGTCCATAAGTTGAGGTCAAAGGAGATCGCGATTGTGAAGGTCCATTGGAAGAACCATCCTCTAGAGGAGGCCACTTGGGAGACCGAGGCAGACTTGCGTGACAAATATCCTCAGCTTTCCATTCATTCATGTACTTTCTATTTCCTATCTCTTTTTGACCATTCGGGGATGAACATCGATTGGTCTTTGATGTAACGACTCCTTCAATCTTCATAGAATAATTAAAGCCTTAGCACCTTGTAGAACTTTCATAACGAAGTTCAGCTAATAATAGCTCAAAATGAGATGGTGGTAAAAACTGATTAAGTATGAGTTAGGTTGCATTTCTTGTGTTCTATTTCGTTAGGGGGTGACCTAGTGAATTAGATCTCTGTAGGAAATTTTGAGACTATGAATGAATTCATACCATTGTTTTATTTCTAGGTGCACCATCAAGAAATGTTGGAAAGTCTGGATGAATGACTTAGTTTTTGGGAATGGAAAACTGTGTAGAATTTCAATCTACTGGTTAAGTAGTGGACCACTGCAGCGGCGGAAGTTCCACTGCAGCGGCGGAAGTTCCACCACAGTGAGATCACTACGGCGTTCAAAGGTCCACCGCGGTAGTCAAAGCGATTTTTAGTCGGGCCTCCATTGTAGGGAAGTGGTTGTTACAATGGCAAATTAACTGCTGAAGAGGACAATGAGAGCCAGAATGTCTTGTTATGTTGGAATTTCCAGAGTTTTCACCCTATTATTCTAAGGCCCAAACTCCTAAAAGCTAAAAAGCGATTTTCCTAAGGTCAGAGCAGTTCTTCTAAGATTTATGAATTATTTCTTGTATTATTCGATTCTCTAAAATTCTAAATTAAAAGGGTGATTCTTAATGGTGGAATTCAAGCTAAGAATCTTAGATTTGTGAAACTAGGGCTAAATGAATGGGAATAGATGGGTGTTGAATTTCTAGGACAAAAAGTGCGCAATTAACACTTCCTAGAGTGAATGTGGTTGTAGAACTTCATCTATATGATAGTTGAGACCTGAACTAGGTGAAAATTGATTAACCTTAAAAACTACTTTAAAAGGGTTTAGAGGAGTAGAAAACTCCATGAACTAGGTTGGAGTGACCATTAGTAGGACTTGGTTATGATATTTTAATCTTTGAACATTGAATTAGACCGTAATACTGGATAGAGTTAGGTGGGTTTGAATTATCCAAAATCCTTATTCAAAGAGTAAATAATGAATTACTCTTGTAATTATTGTTCGTATATTTAAAGCATTCCAAGAATTTGAGAAAATACAAGTCTCTAACAGAATAACTTAATACTCGAGTCCTCCAATTGAAGTAGGTTATGGTTTATAAGGAGTTAGACTTTATTTAACAATTGATATTTTTTATGATTTAATAATTTTGATAAGTTGGTCTCCGGATATAGTGTGTGCTAGAATTATGCTAAGTTAGTTATTCTTGCGAATGAAATGTGAAATGTGTTGTAATTAATGTTGTGATTCAAGGTGAAAATTATGATAATTGAGATGTGTATTTATGAATTGACATAAGTGTTGATTGAAATTATAGCATGTGGAATTATGCTGATGAATGCTGGTTCTCCATCCTACTGAATTTTTATGTGAGTTGACTGAGTCATTGTATATCGAATATGATGGTGAAAGTTGGATAATATGTCCCTATAATAAGGGGAACGGTTCATGCTCGAAATGAGTATCCGAGCGAGCGATGGATATGAGTGGCTCAAGTCCGAGGAAAACATTCAGACAAGTAGATGAGTGGAAGCGGGTACGACTCAAATATAATAAATGGATTCTACAGTCCCCGACAGATCCTGATTAGAGGGAAAACATAAGACCTTCTGGCATGTGCGTATAGTGTGTGATAGAAATTTATGTATAGACATCAAATTATGCGAGACTGATGAGTGGTCCATGTGAGACCGGGATAGTTCAGAGATGAGAACTTATGAGATAAGATTATTTACCTGTGTGTTTTCGTGTGCTTACAATGTATTGTATTAATTGTGTCTTATTTACATAGTAAACCTGCAAATATTTATTTCATTATTGTTGAGGATTATTACTAGTTTGATTTAACGATGTTAGACTTGATGTATAAATATTCTATTTTTGGTGAATAATTTTCGTAAACTGTTGAAAAGTTAAGGTTGTTAGCAATAGTCGAGCTACTTCCTAGATCAGTATCGCTGCAATGGTACCATTTCCGTTTCAGGAAGTCCGCGATAGAGGTCTAGTTACCGCTGCGGGAATTATGATATATACTGTTGTTAATTAAGGTCAGTCTATGATGCCTACTAGCACATACTGGTTGTACTGATGCCACTCCTGCACTTCTTTTTAT
This sequence comes from Datura stramonium, assembly GCA_018107945.1. Taxonomy (NCBI): domain Eukaryota; kingdom Viridiplantae; phylum Streptophyta; class Magnoliopsida; order Solanales; family Solanaceae; genus Datura; species Datura stramonium. The sequence continues at coordinate 36,170 of JACEIK010006098.1, forward strand.
TGAGTACAGACTACAATCTAGGAAGTTCAACCCGTTTGTATCTCTAGTTTGACATTGATATTCGATCTAAGGGTAAGCTGACTTCTGTCTAGGCTACTGCAAATCCTCCATTGCAGATGTCTTTGTTTTTAGACATTGGATATTATTTCATTTTAATTCATCCCACTACTCTTAGATATTATATAAGTTAGAGTCATACGTACAATGACTTCCAATTCTTGGGGATTGTAATAGTTAGTTCCAAGTGAATTTGGTTTCATTTTTGTTAGTGCAGACTTCCGCTATTTTTCTTATAATATTCTCTTTTGATTAAAAGGAATGAGTAAATAGAAGGGTTAGCTGGAAAATAATGGTTCACCCACGGGGGATTAGTGTGGGTATCAATCATGACCACTTGGATCGTGATAATTATTTATACTTGTATTATTTCCCTTAACATTTTTAATTAAAAAAAATCTAAATCATTAATATCAGAATAACTATTATATATTAAAGAAAGTTCAAGGTTAAGACAATATTTTTTCAAATTCTCATCATCTAGTGATCTTAATATTTTACTGCTAAATAGAAAATCAAATATATTTTCATACACTTCAAATTATTTTGACCTAATCGGTGTGCCAAGGGACGGAGGTACCTTGGGCAGATCTTAGTTTCATTTGCTATTCAAATCTACTTTGAAGTGACAAAACAACTTGGTCTACTATGTATAAGGAGTAAATTACCTCTAAAAGATTCTTCAAGAGATTTCGTGATATCATTGTGAATATTTGCATGAAATTGTTTCTTTGAATGCATTTGTTACGAAATTCAGTATCTAAATTCATGTCATATGAAATTTCCAATGCAGAAATCGCAACGGACACAAATCCTTCTTCTCTATATTTTAAAAAAAAAAATAGACTTTTTAACTGATCTAAGCCAACATTAATATGCATATATGTAGATGGTATACTTTTACTAATTGAATTAACCGCAAATAATATTTCATACCTAATAGTCAATGATAATAATTTTTTAATAAAAAATATAAAATAAAGTTAGAATGATAAAACCTGGCTCAAAAATATGATATGTTGATATAATGATATCGAAATAGTATTATGCTCCTTCAATCTATTAATTATTTATTGCAATGCTTGAAATTTTGAAAAAGACACCAAAAGGAAAATTTTATTCTTTGTAACTTGTAAGTAATAGTAACTCAGTAAATTTTGCAGAAATTTGAGAGAGTTCAATATTGAGAAAAAAATATTTAATGAAAATGAAAAAGGATGAATATACGATTAATAATGTGGGTTCATGTTAGTTGTTAAGATATAAATAAGGCAATAAAATATTTTCATCTAAGGAAACAATTATCAAAATATTATTCTTTTTTCCAATTAGCAATAGTTTCCAAAGTAAAAGAGTAAAAATTATTCTACTTTCTCCCCAAAAATTTATTTATAAATTTAAAAATACACACAATTTAGAAAGAAAAAAAATGAGGCCCCCACAGAAATTAAAGTCTAATTGTTAAAGTTCAGCAGGCCCTGATTTGAATATATAGAGGCATACTTGACAGATTTGATTAAATGGATTAATTAGTGTATTGATATGAGAAGACTATTATTCATTAGCTATATGTTGATGAATTGCATCTGGCAGACAGACTACTCCAAACAAGCAGCAAAGAAATAAAAACGTGAAACTCGTAGAAAAACAAAGTTAATCAGTCCTATTATTGCCTCTTATGGTCCACGCATTATTTTAGACTCTTATTTTTGGATTCTCTCTGTGGTACTTTCATGGTATGGAGGCATTTTTAAATAAATTATTATTTTTTTTAAGAAAGGTGAAGCTAATTAATTAATAGCATATTCTTACATTCTTGACAAATGGAAACTAGAGATAATGAGTCACATGCCCTCCCGTTTCTTGGCTGTTAAAGTGGCACTATTACAACCAACAAGACACACACAAATATATATAAATGATTAGTTAAATGAAATCAAATATTCATAATTTAAACGGTAGTAGTGACATCCATATAAAATTACGAAATCAAGGACGGCGGTTCATACTCTATTATTCCACCAAACATAGTCATTGTACCCTACAAGAAACTAATGTTATCATTCCAAGCACAAATTAAATTGGTTCAAAATTTTGTTAAATGAAGAGTAAACATAGAATAAAAGGAATTATTTTTTATATCAAATCCTAATTTAACTATGAAAAGAAACAAAAGACAACTAAATGAAATGAGCAGTCTACCTTTTTTGGGTGAACAAATGATTGATTGTTGTATTGAGTAAAGAAGTTGTTTTTTTAGCTTCTAAGGCCATGTTACTACATCCTACATCCACTATAAATATTCCAAAAGGCAATTTCATAAAACCTACAAATAATAATAATTTACTAGTGGGACCTGGTCCTGATAGAATATAAACATCATCATCCTCATTCAAACCACACGTGGGCCTTGTATTCTTTACTTGTATTTACTTCATTACAAACACTGATTTTTTCGTTTCATTC
>JACEIK010006098.1:58382-76319 GCA_018107945.1 Datura stramonium
ATACATGTTTATCATTCATTATATATATATATATATATACTTACTTATGATTATTATATTTCAGCTTTGGGTCATTTGATTCATTTATGATGTTCAGTTATGCTTAGGTTATGGTTTCAGAAAATAGCATGCAAGCCCTATTCTCAGATTCTTGACTTGATTATGTTTTATATTATGTATGTTTTAAATGATTTTACTTATTTAAGAGGTTTTACTTACCTTGCATTCTCGGTAGATTCCACGTACTGATCGCATACTCTATGTTGTATCGTTTTATGATACAGGCTCCGATCTTCAGCCTTAGCCCCGCCACTAGCAAACTTTCAAGGTTAGCATCCAATCGCTATTGGTGAGACCTCATCTCCCGAGGATCATTTGTTATCAAATATCTGGTACTTTTAGTTTTCATACTTGTCGGGTTAGTTGGGGGTGTTTTCCCATCAACCCATCAGTTATGTAGAGGCTTTTAGACTATATGTAGTAATCAACTCATCATGTATTATGTGGATTCCGATTTTGATGTTATGTTATGCTTAGACTTCCACTATGTTTATTATGTCAAGTCTTCCATTTAAATTGATTGACTTAGAAGTATGTTCATGCCATGGGTTGACTTGGGGTCTTTCAGGGCTCCTTGTCCCGTGTCTCAATCCGGGCCTATGTTCGGGCCGTGACAAAATTGGTATCAGAGCAATAGGTTTTGAAGTGTCTTAAGGTGTTTGAAAGCCGCGTTAAGTAGATTGTTTTTCATCGGTGTGAAACATTCCACACTTATGATGAAGAGGCTACGATACATTTAGGGAATGTTCGTTTTTTTCATGAGCTATGTCGTGCGGTGGAATGTCTCTCTATCCTCGCAACTCGTGATATTCGCAATTGCAGAATATGCCTCCCCACATAGTTAACAGCACAAGAAATGGAAATGGAAATGGCAACGAGGATGGCAATGGGGTCGGACACTAACAAGCCCCACCAGTCCATGAGCACCATGCACCGGAACCGATTGCCCAAGTTGAATTTAGGGCAACCATTCAGATGCTAGCGTAGGCCTTGATTGCCCAGGTCAACCAGCAAGCGGTGGCGCATATCCCGTAGAACGGGAATGCAACGGCAGCTCGAGTCAGATATTTCCTACGGATGAACCCACCAGAGTTTCTTGGGTCCATGGTGGATGAGGATCCACATGAGTTTAACAACAAGATTGTGAAGATCCCCCAAGTCATGGGGTGAATGTAGTAGAGTGTGCCAATTTGGCCGCATATTGTCACGACCCGAACATAGACTCGGATCGTAACACGGGACAAGGAACCCCGAGAGGCCCCAAATCGACCCATGGAATAAACGTACATCTAACTTCATTAATAAGAAGCGGGAGACTAATCATAAGGCATAGAGGAAACATAAGCATAATCATGAAATATCATAACAAACAGAACCACTTAGAGATACACAAGCTGAGTACTACACACTGTCTGAAAGCCTCTACTACATACCATGGGTTGATGGGACAACACCCCCAACTAACCAAGACAAGTACTGAAACGTAAAATAGCATGAATTTCTTTCAAACGATCCTCGGAACATGAGGAATCACCAATAAGCTGAAAGCACACCCTGACATGATCTAGGTATGAGGATGAGCCTGAGAGCCGGAACCTGTATAATGAGCCGATACAACATAGAAAGTATGCAGTTAGTATGTGGAATGTACCGAGTATGCAAGGTAAGTAAAATGGAAATTTAAAATATGTAAAAACTCATAAAACATCATAAGAGTAGGACATCATGCTCATATAATAATTATCATAACATAACATAACATAAGGCTCAAGATTTACAAAACATTCGTAATACAATCGTAACAATAATTATGAGAGAAAAGCCATAATAAACAATACTTGAGTCAACATACGAAGCCATAAACATGCATAAATCATGAGGAACAGTGGGAGATTCTCTTAACCGACATACCCCATATAAGCACACATGAAGCGCAGCTTGTAACCCTAGTCCGGAGAGTGTCCGAACCGTGCCAAGGGTAGGACCATGAAAGTGTGATATCACCATGAAAAGGGACAATTAGGCTAGGGACAGTCACAAGGGAGGTCCCGACATACCTACGGTGGGACGTAGTTTATGAGCTCCGGGGCAGAACCTAGGCCCTGAACCTAATCGGTGTTAGATACTACTTTCAAAACAAATATAGTGCTCATAGTATAATATGCATGAGTTCATAGGCTAGTAAATCATGATAATCATAAGCATGCTCGTAAATACATGAACTAGCCATGAAACAAGGCCTATGAATTGGCCTAAAACATAATTCATGAATCATAAGTTTCATACATACTTGTAGATTTTGCATATAGCTAGAGAGTCACCAAATCATGATGGATAATTGAATAAATCCACATTTAAAATCATATATCATGCTGGGCTTGTAAATATCAACGATTGAAGTGAAGTTCATAACTCAATTCATCATAGATCTTACATAATTAGGCTTAATTTAGTAGAATCGAAATCAATAATTTGATAATCAAAATAGTTGTAAAATCTGATCAAGATCCATAAAATATAAATTAAATCACAACTTAAAACCACCCATTTGCAAATCTTTAGATTTTCGTAAACATAGAATTAAACCCCAATAGATTTTCTTGTAGATTTATATTACTTACTGGAGAATAGGCATGGGTGTGAATGAAAACACCCTTTCGTAACCCTACATACCTGAAAATGGCTAGATCTTAATCTCCCTTGAATGCCCAAAAGAAGTTTGAAAGAAATTGAAGATTTCTAGGTTGATCACCCCAAAAAATCTCTTTTTCTTTGCATGCATGGATAAAAAATGAGCAATCTAAACATAACCCCTTAAAAGATCATTATTCATACCCCTAAACGTCGCAGTTTAGGCCTTAGAAAGTTAACAATTACGAAAAGGCCCTTACTAAATTTGCAGAAAATAACTGCCAGATGGTCCTAACGGACGACCTGACAACTCGTGGCCCAGAGCAACGACTCGTCACTCTGCCCGCCAAGTGCACTGCATACTTTATTCTCCTAGGCTTATAACGAGTCACTTCAAGAATCGTCAAGGGTGATCAAAACTCATAGTCACCGCTCATTAAGTACACTGTCTCATCTTTCCTTTTCCCATTATTTTCCTTCCCCATGGCTGACCCAATGACTCGTGGGTCCTGACCACTAGTCGTGGCCTTTCCCATGGGGTCTCAACTCTTCCAGGACATTTTCTCAACACCCAAGCCTTCCCATGAGTCACCTGACGACTTGTGAGATGTCCTCATGAGTCGTGGGGTTACTCGTCCTAAGACTACAACAAGATTTCCCCCTTTTTCCTTGTTCAACTCCCAGGTCTGATCTTTGAGCTCCCTGGGTATAACAATATCTCCCCCTAACATTCTTCTTTGAATGTTGGAAAGCACACAGAGAAGCAGATATATGCAATTATCATTATCAAATACTGATCATTTAAACCGACAACTAACAGAATGACTACCCGTTAAAAGAACTACATTGCTGAACTGAATTCCGACATCACGCACATTTAACATAACATGAAACAAACTTGTGACCATGAACTAAACATGAAACTAAATAGAGTCGTAGAGAAAAAATAATACCTAAAGTCGAAACTGAGTTGGTAGAGAATAAGTGTGGGTATTTATCCATCATATCCGCTTCGGCTTCCCACGTAGCTCCTTCAACATGCTGATTCCTCCATAATACTTTAACCGAAGCTAATTTCCTGTTCCTCAGCCTCCGAACCTGATGATCAATATTTCAACTGGTACTTCTTCATAGCTAAGGCTATCCTTTACTCCATTGCTGTCCATCGGGACTACTAGAGATAGATCTCCCAAACATTTCTTCAAAAGTTATACGTGAAACACAGGATGCACGGAAGATAACTCTGAGGGTAAGTCCAACTCATATGCTAACTTACAAACTCTTCTCATAATCCGGTAGGGACCAACATAGCGGGGACTGAGTTTTCCTTTCTTCCCAAACTGCATGACTCCCTTCACGGGAGATACCTTAAGGAATACCCAATCGTCCACCTCGAACTCCAACTCTCTCCTCCTCACATCAACATATGACTTTTGACAACTCTGAGCAGTTTTCATCCTATCCCTTATCAACTGAACCTTCAAGATAGACTCATGAACCGAATCCGGCCCTATCATAGCTACCTCACCAACCTCAAACCATCTGATGGGTGATCTACACCTCCGCCCATAGAGAGCCTCAATCGGTGCCATTTGGATACTAGAGTGATAGTTGTTATTATAAGCAAACTCAATCAATGGAAAGTGATCATCCTAACTACCTTTGAAGTCCATCACACATGCTCTCAACATGTCCTCGATGGTTTGGATTGTCTGCTCCACTTGACCATTGGTCGGAGGATGAAATGTTGTGCTGAGCTTAACTTGAGTCCCAAGCCCCTTCTGAAAAGACTGCCAAAACTGGGAGGTAAACTGAGTACCTCGGTCAGAAATAATGGACAAGGGCACTCCATGTAGCCGAACCAACTCTCGAATATATAGCTTGATCATCCGATGAATTTGTGGTTTTCATCAGTAGGAAATGTGCAGCCTTGGTCAACCTGTCTACCACCACCTAAGTAGAATAATAGTGTCAACGAGTATGAAGTAGGCTTGTAATGAAATCCATATTAATCTCTTCCCACTTCAAGTAGGAATGCTGATATCCTAAAGTACTCCCCCGTCCTTCAATGCTCAACCTTTACTTGCTGACAGTTTGGGCACTTGGCTACGAACTTAGCAATATCCCTCTTCATACCATCCCACCAATAGATCTCTCATAAATCACGATACATCTTTGTGGCACCTGGATGGATAGAATACCTAGATCCATGGGCCTTATGCAATATCCGGCTCCTCAAATCATTAACATTTGGGACACATAGGCATCCCTGGTACCGAAGCAAACCATCTCCCCCTTGGGAGAAGACCTCCACCTTATGACTTCGAATGGCTTCTTTTAGCTTCACCAACAACGGATCCTAATCTTGTCTAGCTTTCACATCAGTCACCAATGACGATTCTGATCCTCTTTGAACGATAACACCGCCATCGGTAGAGTCAACCAACCTCACTCCTAACCTTGCGAGATGATGCACATCCTTCACCAGCTCTCTCTTACCTTCCTCCACATGGGACACACTCTCCATAGAGAGTGTACTAAGTGCGTACGCCACCACATTAGCCTTTCTTTGATGGTAAAGAACACTCATATCATAGTCTTTGAGTAGCTCTAACCACCTCCTTTGCCGTAGATTGAGGTCCTTCTGTGTGAAAACATATTGTAAGCTCTTGTGATCCATAAACACATCCACATGGAACCCATACAAGTAATGTCGGCATATCTTCAAGGAAAACACCACTGCGGCCAATTCGAGATCGTGGGTCAGGTAATTCTTCTCATGGACATTCAACTGTCTCGAGGCGTATGCTATCACCTTCCCTTGTTGCATCAATACACACCCGAGTCTGATTCTCGAAGCATCACAATACACCACAAAACCATATGTACCCTCGGGTAGGGTCAACACTGGTGCGGTAGTTAGTCGACCTTCAACTCTTGGAGGCTCTTCTCATAAGCCTCTTACCATTGGAATTTTACCTTGTTCTGAGACAATTTTGTCAAAGGTGCCGAAATAGATGAGAAACCCTCAACAAACCTCCAATAGTAGCCAGCTAAACCCAAGAAAGTCTAAATATCCGAAGGATTCACCGATCTAGGCCAATTCTCCACCGCCTCGATTTTCTAAGAATCTACCGCTATGCCCTCGCTTTACACCACATGGCCTAAAAATGCTTTGGAGTCCAACCAAAACTCACACTTGCTAAAATTGGCATACAATTGGCGATCCTTGAGAGTTTGAAGCACTATTCTCAAGTGAGCGACATGCTTCTCCTCGCTCCGAGAGTATATAAGGATGTCATCAACGAACACAATCACGATCATGTCCAGATATTGTTTGAACACCTTGTTCACCAAGTCCATGAAAGATGCAGGAGCATTCGTTAGTCCAAAAGACATAACTATAAACTCATAATGACCATACCGTGTCCTGAAGGTTGTCTTCGAGATATCACACTCCTGAACCCTGAGCTGATGATACCCAGACCTGAGATCTATCTTTGAGAAACACTTGACACCTTGAAATTGATCAAACAAATCATCAATCCTGGGAAAAGGGTACATGTTCTTGATGGTGACTTTTTTCAACTGTGTATAGTCAATACACATGCGAAGAGAACTATCCTTCTTTCGGACAAAGAGCATTGGTGCACCCCATGGAGACTTGCTCGGTCTAATGAAGCCCTTATATAATAGATCCTTCAACTGATCCCTCAAATCCTTTAGCTTGGATGGAACCATCCTGTAAGCAGGGATAGATATAGGCTACGTGTCGCGTAGAAGGTTAATACCAAAATCAATCTCCCACTTGGGAGGAACACCTGGAAAATCATCAGGAAAGACCTCTGGATACTCACGCACCACCGGAACTGACTGGATAGTTGAGGTCTCAGACTCAACATCTTTAACCTTGACCAGATGGTACATGCAACCCTTATAAATCATCTTTCCGGCCTTAAGATATGAAATAAATCAACCTGCTGGCACGACCGAACTGCCCTTCCACTCCAACACTGATTCACTCGGAAAACAAAATTCCACCGCACGGGTTCTAAAATTTACAAAAGCATAACACGCATACAAGCATTCCATGCTGAGAATAATATCAAAATTAGTCATGGATAACTCTACATGGTCTTCGGAGGTGACTTTATACAATATAGTGACCGCGAATCCTCTATATACCCGCCTAGCTACAACCGAATCTCTGATACGAGTAGAAACTGAAAATAGTTCTAATAGATTCTCGGGACAAACTCCAAACCCACTAGCAATGTAAGGGGTCACAAAGGACAAGGTATCTCCCGGATCTAGCAAAGCATAAACATCAATATGAAAAACATGCAACATACCTATGACCACATTCGGGGATACCTTCTGCTCCTGACGGGGTTCTAAAGCATAAAACCTATTTTGACGCTGACTGCCGACTAAACTAGTCAAGGCACCCTGCTGAAGGAGACGTGCTGCTGGAGCGGTAGGACTGGCTGCTGGCATACGAGCTCCGCCAACCCCTGATCTAGTTGAAGGGCAAACCCTTAGTCTCTGTCCAGGTTTGCCACACCTGAAACAAGCATCCGAGCTGACTAGGCACCTCCCGAGATGATTCTTGCCACACTTCGCATAAGCTGGGAAAGTGCGCCCTATCTGCATGCTGCCCTGGTCTCTCGAGTCTGGAGCCCTGCTCCTCCAATCCCCTCAGAATTTAGATGGCGTACTGGCTGATGATGGTGCTGGAGAAATAGACCTATGCTGAGACAGCTGACGTTGTCTAGCCCCTAATATGACCTGAGAAGTCTCGATAACTGTCGATTCTGGCCCTCTTGGCCTCTCTTTGCCTCCTATATACCGACTCCATCTGCTGAGCATGTAGCACAATGCGGGGAAAGTCTATATCTTGATGCAACATGGAAATCCTGCAGTCCTTATCCAGATAGTCCGCTACTCCATGTACAAAACAGCTCACCCGAGACCTTTGGTCTGACACCAACTCTAGTGCATATTTAGATAGTCGAGTGAACTCCAATGCATAGTCCTTAACCGACATGTCACCATGCTTACAGTTAACAAACTCCGAAGCCTTTTGCTCCCTTATCTCCCGAGGGAGGAATCGATCCAAGAATGTTGTGTGGAACTCTTCCCAACCGATAGGGCCTGCACCCACTGCCCTAGCATCTCTCCACTATTTGAACCATATGTGGGCCACCCCCTTAAGCTGATAGGAGGCCAAATCAACCCAATCTCCATTGGTCACCCCCATAACCAAGGTGATCTTTAAAATCTCCTCGATGAAATTGTGCGGATCCTCATCCACCTTGGACCCAAGGAATTCCGTAGGGTTCATCCTCAAAAAGTCTCTAATTAGGGTAGCTGGCGCATTCCATTCTATGGGATATATGCAACAGCCTGCTGGTTGACCTGAGCGGTCAAGGCCGGCGCCAATATTTGGACAGCCACCCGAAACTCAGCGTGGGCAACTGACTCTGGCGCTTGGGGCTCCTGAACAGGTGGGGCCTGCTGATGCCCATGATCATTTCCATTTCTGTGGCCTTCACCATTCCCATTTCTCCTTCCGTTCTATCACGACCCGAGTTTACCCCTTGTCGTAACACGGGACAAGGAACCCCGAGAGGCTCCAAGTCGACCCATGGAATTATCATAGCATACACTTAACATGAGAATGACTAACAACATAAATAAGCAAAAGATAATAACATGAATCTAATATAAACCATAAAGACAATTTAATATCACATAGAAACAACGCTTAATCTATCTAGACAAGTTTGAAAGCCTTCTACTAAACTGATGAGCTACTGGGATAAGCCCCTAGCTAACTCCTAAAGTCTAGAAACTGAAACCATAAGAAAATATGAACATAATAACGCCCTCGGAGGATGAGGACTCAGCAAGAGCTGCTGAACATGGATGAAGCGTATCGAATCACAAGGCTGAGTCTGGAAACCTTAATCTATATCATAAAAGGATATAGCATAAAAAGGCGTGCGGTCAGTACTTGAAATGTACTGAGCATGCGGGATAACATAACAATTAAATAAAACAAATATACGATAAGGACTAAATCACATACATCAACATAACTGCCTCATCATGCTATTCACATGCTTTATAGTCCACATACACAGATACATACACGGAACTTCTTTTTTAATCTCATTTGTATAATATCTTGGAACTCAAGCAGAAGGGTTAAATTTTGAACATATAATAAGGGCCAAATCATAAATTAGTAGCACATATTGTACTGAATAATTACTGATAACTGAGATTGATCATCAACTTATTAAGCCATTATAATCTAAAAGTTGGGTCATGCAAGATTGAATCATAATGATATCATCATTAAGGGATTCTCTCTCTACTATGGAGGACCCCGAATGTACTAGGGAGTCACTCTCTACTATGGAGGATCCCGACTTATGCTTGGTAGTCACTCTCTACTATAGAGGATCTTGACTGATGCTAGGGCATCACTCTCTAATATTGATGATCCTGACTGATGCTAGGGAGTCACTCTCTACCATTGAGGATCCCAACTGATGCTAGGGAGTTACTCTCTACTATTGAGGATCCCGGCTGATGCTAGGGAGTCACTCTCTACTATTGAGGATCCCGACTGATGCTATAATCTGAGATGTATTGGTCTGACGTTATACATACATATATATCTAGTCTATACTACTGCATCTAATCTGAAACACGAACATACTCTGCTTTCTTCATACACCCTTCATTACGGAAGGACCGGCGCTACTTTCTACTAACAACAAGCCCAACATTCAGAAATTATAATTCTCATGATTTATCATCATAACTCATATCATCATGGAACCATACTAGAATCTCTTCATAGGTCAATCATTAATGGGAATCTTTAGATTCACATCATGCATACTACTTTCTTATCATCAAATTCTAGTTTCATATCAATCAGAATGTATCATTGAGAAATTCATGACCTATATATTCAATTCATACTTCAACATGCATACATTGATTCATATAATCTAGATTTACAGGAAGCTACGTGCTTACTCATATATCAACATATACAACGAAATAATCTGAGAAGTGTACATCTTCATTTCATAAGACCCATTTCACGATTTATTCCAATTCATGAGAAGAATGCATTAGATAAGCCATTATCATAAATTTACTTCTTACCTAATTAATTCTATCAAGACATAGGGACATGCATATTCTACTTCAATTATTCAAGTCCATGAAATCTAATTTAATCTCATCACATCTATCATTGACATATTCAAATTCTCATGGGTAACCATATAATCTTCACATATTAAACCTGGATGCAAGGGATTTGTGATAATTGAATGACAATGACAAAAACCTTATTTAAAACCATTCATGAAGAATATTTCATAACTCCACACTTCTCATCACCCAACACATAATTCAAGATAACCCAATCATTTTACGCCATACTTATCTCATAGTCACAACGGCTCTTGAAATTTAAAGAGTTGTAGAAGGATTCACCATCAATTTAAAAGTCTAGGTCATGCATCTTCTAGAATAGTAGAAATTGGGCATTTTATATAAAAACATTTTGGGGCACAAGGATGAAAGAGTATCCTTGTTGAAAAACCTGCATACCTAGTAGAAGAACTCTTCTCGAAAACTTCTTGAAGCTTGATGAACACCTTGGTGAAGTTCTTGAATCTTGAGAGGAGAGGAAGCAGAAGAGCTTGAGAGATATCTTGAGAGAATGAGGGTTTGGACTTGTAGAAAACCCTTAAAAACGTCTCAACAATACACAAAATAGTGTAGTTTAAAAGTTAAAAGCATAGGAGTTTACAAAAATGACCTTGAAGAAAATTAGAAATTTCCCCGAATCTGGAGTCATGACTCACGTAACGAGTCGTCATCCCATCCAAAGACTCGTAATCTCGCCCCTTAAGCACACTAGAAAATTCACACTGTTTTATCATTCTTCAGACCACGACCAACATAACGAATCATCACAACCTCCAACGACTCATTCAACCTGCTTGTCGAGTGCACTGGAAGATTACTTCAGAACTTCAGATTCCTCAACCCACGATCAACATGATGAGTCGTTGCTTCCTCTAACGACTCGTCAAGTCAACCCGTCAAGTACACTATATAATACTTCACCACTTCAACTCTTCCTCACCCAATGACCAACCTAACGAGTCGTTTCCAGTCAAGAATACTCGTCAGGTCGTCCGTGGCTACTTGGCTTGCCATCCCCTTTTTACAGTTCGTCACGGGTAAAACCACAACCTGTTAGGTCTCTTAACGAGTTGTTAACTGACTCGTTCTAAGGAAAATTTCTGCTGTCTTTTCTGTTGAGATTCATCTACCACTGGGGTCTGATCTCTAGGACTCTCGGGGTGTTACAATATTTTCCCTTGGGAACATTCATCCTCGAATGCTGGCTGAACATACTGATAAGATAAAGACGAAACCGATATTCAAATACCAATCAATCACACCAAAACATCAACGGGGTATCTGACTCCGGACCAACCCTATGCTCCAAATACGAACATCCACATCTAACATGCATACCATGGCACAAGGAAAATCGAAGAACATGAGACCAACATAGAACTAAATAGAACACTTGAAACAAAACCCTTTCCCTATTTTATCTGGCATAAAATTGATACAGCTGACCCCTCGTTATCGAATCGCATCTTGATTCTATGCTAACACTCACTATATCAAATCTAACTGAGGGTAGGGAATTCATGAGCGTGAGTTATTCTCGACATCTAAAACTGAGCACATACAAGAGATAATTCGACTCTACTGAGTTAATAAACAACTTCTAAAGACTGAGTTCGAATTGACCATACTCGAACACATAGATTAACACACATAACTAATTCAAAACATGAAGATGAGCATAAAGAACTTATAGAGCAAGACTGGCATCACTGTCTGAAGTGGTTATTTCTAAACCTCGGGGAATCTACATATAGGAATGGACATCGCTTTAACTTCAACTGAATCACAAGAGAAATTATCTAAACCTTGAAGGGATCGACATACTGCACTACTAAGGCTGAAACTTCTTTATGAGTACCCTCAAGGTCTCACTTACTACACACACTCACTATCTCCCCCTTAGCTTGTAATTATCATTCTAATACTCCTGAATCTTCCTTAAGGTCAGGTCAATTTACAACCTCCTAACATCTCTTCCACAGCTAGCCTTCACTACAAGGCTCACACTAACAGCTATTCACATTACCCATCAACAATCTCTTCTTGCATTTACAACAGGGCTTCTTATTCAATACTGGGCTGATATGATATAAGGGGTACTATAGAATTTACCACATACCTGTGGCCACTACTAGCAACTTTCCTTTATCCTCTTGTGTTGTTTTGGCATGGGAGCAGTTTTGACAACGTCCGCCATTTGGGCTAGATACTGCATTTGCTGAAACGGGTGAGCTATGGGGGCCACTAAAGAAATGGCCGAAGACCTACTCTCGCGTCGCTTTGCCACTATGCAATCCCAGTGCTTATGGCCCGAATGGCTGCACTAGAAACAAAAATGCAACCCAGCCATACACTCTCCAAAGTGGTGCTTCCCACAGCTGACACACATGGGATACATGATCCCCTTTACTCTAGGTGTGTATGGAGCACTGACTGCTGAAAATGCTGGGGCCACTGACCTTTGCTGAGAAAATTGGCGGTGTCCACAACCCCTCCTTGGCGAGGAGGACTCTGAGTTTCTTCTCCTGACCCTCTTGGCCTCTCTCTTCTTTTCATTTATTTGCTCCGCCTCCATTTGTTGCGCAAATATCACCAAATGTGAGAAGTCTATATCCTTGTGCAACATGGCAGTCCTACACTCTTTAATCAGGGAGTCTGACACTCCATTCACGAACCTTCTCACTCGGGCCCTCTCGTCTGCTACCATCTCGAGGGCACGCTTGGATAACCGGGTAAATACCAACGCGTACTCTTGTAATGTCATGTCATTCTGTTTTAGGTTGATGAATTCTGCCACCTTAGCCTCTGTTAACTCTCTAGGGAAAAACCTATCCAGGAACGCGGTTTTAAATTCATCCCAATTCTATTATCGAAATAAGTTCAAATGGAAGAAAAAAATATGTTGATAAATGAATTCCAATTTGTTGACTATTACTTAGAAAATCTTGCTCTATAATCTGCTTTTGACTGTCCCTCCACTAACAAAACCATATATAAGCAACTCTTTTTAGCTGGTAGGAGGCTAAGTCCATGCTCTCAACTCCCTTCACGCCTATGATGTGGGTGATCTTCTGAATCTCTTCCAAGAACTCATACGCATCCTCTTCTACCTTTGACCCCAAGAACTCAGATGGATTCATTTGGAGAAAATCTCTCACCCTTGTCACTACCGCATTTCCATTATGGGGAATACGGGTCATTGCTTGCTAATTAATCTGGGTGGTTACGGCCTATGCCAAGATGTTAAGCGTTTCTCGGAACTCAGCGTGGTAACATGGTCGTCCCTCGGGTTTGCCAGGGCCGGTGGTGCCTGCTGGCGATCATTACAATTTCTCCTTCCATTTGCTCGTCTAGGAGGAATTATCTGTGAGCACGTAAAGCACGAGTCAAGGGAGGGAACTATCTAGAGCTTCATACTCTACGCACGATAAGAATCATGAAGAAAGGGAACATTCCTAAAATGTCTCGTAGCCTCCTCGTCATAAGTATGGCGCGCTTCACACCCATGAAGAAGACTCTACTTAACACGGCTTTCAGACACCCTAGGACACTCTAAACCTTTTCTCTAATACTAAGTTTGTCATGACCCGAGTTCACACCCTAGCCGTAACACGGGACAAGGAACCCCGAGAGGCTCCAAGTCGACCCATGGCATTATCATAGCATACACTTAACATGAGAATGACTAACAACTTAAATAAGCAGAAGATAATAACATGAATCTAATATAAACCATAAAGATAGTTTAATAACACTTAGATACAATGCTGAATCTGTCTACACCAGTCTAAAAGCCTTCTACTAAACTCACAAGTTGTTGGGACAAGCCACCAACTAACTCCTAAAGTATAAAAACTGAAACCATAAGAAAATATGAACATAATCACACCTTCGGAGGATGAGGACTCACCAAAAATCTGCTGAATAGGGATGAGGCGTATCTAACCATGAGGCCGAGTTTGGAAACCTGAATCTATATCATAAAACGATATAGCAAAAAAAGCGTGTCGTCAGTACTTGGAATATACTGAGAATGCGAGATAACATAATAATAAAATAAAACAAATATACGATAAGGACTAAATCACATACATTAACATAACTTCCTCATCATGCTATTCACATGCTTTATAGTTCACATACACAGAAACATACATTGAACTTTTTTTTGAATCTCATTTGTATAACATCTTGAAACTCATGCATAAAGGTTCAATATGAACATATAATAAGTGCTAAATCTAAAATTTGTAGCATATACTGTACTGAATCATTACTTATAACTAAGACTGATCGTCATCTTATTAAGCCATTATAATTTGAAATATGGGTCATGCAAAATTGAATCATACTGATATCATCATTAAGGGAGTCTCTGTCTACAATGGAGGACCCCAGTTGTACTAGGGAGTCACTCTCTACTACGGAGGATCCCGACTTATGCTAGGGAGTCACTCTCGACTATAGAGGATCCCGACTGATGCTAGGGAGTCACTCTCTACTATTGAGGATCCCGACTGATGCTTAGGAGTCACTCTCTACTATTGAGGATCCCAACTGATTCTAGGGAGTAACTCTCTACTATTGAGGATCCCGGGAGATTCTAGGTAGTCACTTTCTACTATTGAGGATCCCGACTGATGCTAGTATTTGAGAGGTACTAGTTTGATTTTATACATACATATATATCTGGTCTATACTACTGCAGCTAATCAGAAACATGAACATACTCTGCTTTCTTCATACACCCTTCATTATAGACGGATCGGGGCTACTTTCTACAAACAACAAGCCCAAAATTCGGAAATTATAATTGTCATGCTTTATCATCATAACTCATATCATCGTGGAACCATACTAGAATCTATTCATAGGTCTAACATTAATGGGTATCTTTAGATTCACATCATGCATACTACTTTCTTACCATCAAATTCTGGTTTCATATTAATCAGCATGTATCATAGAGACATTCATGATCCATATATTCAATTCATACTTTAACATACATACATTGATTCATATAATTGAGATTTACAGGAAGCTACGTTCTTACTCATATCTCAACATATACAACGAAATCATGTGAGAAGTGTACATCTTCATTTCATAAGACCCATTTCAACATTTATTCCAATTCATGAAAAGAATGCATTAGATAAGCCATTTTCATAAATTTATTTATTACCTAATTAATTCAAACAAGAAATAGGGACATGCATATTCTACTTCAATTATTCAAGTCCATGAACTCTAATTTAATCTCATCACATCTATCATTGACATATTCAAATTCTCATGGGTAACCATATAATCATCACATATTAAACATGGATGCAAGGGATTTGGGATAATTGAATGACAATGACAAAAACCTTATTTAAAACTCTAATCATTCATGAAGAATATTCATTACTCCACACTTTTCATCACCCAACACATAATTCAAGATAACCCAATCATTTTACATCGTACTTATCTCATAGTGGCAACTGATCTTCAAATTTAAGGAGTTGTAGGAGGACTCACCATCAATATAAAATCCTAGGTCATGCATCTTCTAGAATAGTAGAAATTTGGAATTTTAGATGAAAACATTTTGGGGCACAAGGATGAAAGAGTATCCTTGTTGAAAAACCCGCATACCTGGTAGAAGAACCCAACTCGAAAACTTCTTGAAGCTTGATGAACACCTTGCTGAAATTCTTGAATCTTGAGAGGAGAGGAAGAAGAAGAGCTTGAGAGATTTTTTGAGAGAATAAGGGTTGGACGTGTAGAAAACCCTTAAAAATGTCCCAAGAATACACAAAACAACGTAGTTTAAAAGTTAAAAGAATTGGAGTTTACAAAAATGACCTTGAAGAAAAGTGGAAATTTCCCCGAATCTAGAGTCACGACTCACGTAACGAGTCATCGTCCCATCCAACAAGTCGACATCTCGCCCTTTAAGCACACTGGAAAATTCACACAGTTTTATCATTCTTCAGACCACGACCAACATAACAAATTGTCACCAGCTCCAACGACTCATTGAACCCCCTTGTCAAGTGTACTGGAAGAATACTTCAGAACTTTACATTCCTCAACACATGATAAATATGACGAGTCGTTGCTTCCTGTAACAACTCGTCAAGTCCACCCATCAAGTACACTATATAATACTTCATGACTTCAAATCTCCACCATCCAACGACCAACCTAACGAGTCGTTGCCAGGCAAGATGACTCATTAGGTCGTCCGTGGCCACTGGGCATGACATCCCCTCTTTACAATTCCTCACGAGTCAAACCACGACCCTCTAGTCTATTAACGAGTCATTACCTGACTCGTTCTGAGGCAAATTTCTGTTGACTTTTCTTCTGAGCTTCATCTAACTCTAGGGTCTGATCTCTAGGACTCCCGGGGTGTTACACGTTCACTCTCCTGGGTTCCGTCATTCTGCAATCATGAATAGCACGAAATAGAAGGATAGAAGGACCTTTCATCACACGACATAGATCATGAGTGAAGGGAATATTTCCTAAACGTCTCGTATCCTCTTTGTTATAAGTGTGGCGTGCTTCACACCCATGAAAAAGACTACATAACGGGGTTTCTAACACCCTAGGACACTTCAAGACCCATGGCTCTTATACCAAGTTTGTCACGACCTAAACGTAGACTCGGATCGTAACACAGAACAAGGAACCCCGAGTGGCCCCAAGTCCACCCATGGCACGAACATACATCTAACTTCATTCATAATAAGTGGGAGAGTAATCACAAGGCACTAGAGGAAACGTAAGCATAATGATGACATATCATAACAAATAGAACCACTTAGACATACACAAGCTGATTACTATACACTGTCTGAAAGCCTCTACTACATACGATGGGTGGATGGGACAACACCCCCAACTAACCCGGACAAGTACTGAAACGTAAAATAGCATGAATGTATGTTAAACTGCACTCGAAACATGAGGAATCACCAATAAGCTGAAAGCACACCCTGAGATGATCTAGGTATGAGGATGAGCCTGAGAGCCAAAACCTGTATCATGAGACAATACAACATAGAAAGTATGCGGTCGGTACATGGAATATACTGAGTATTCAAAGTAAGTCAAACAGACATTTAAAATATGTAAAAACTCATAAAACATCATAAGAGTAGGACATCATGATCATATCATAATTATCGTAACATAACATATCATAAGGCTCAATGTTTTCAAAACATTCGTAATACAATCATAACCATTATCATGAGAGAAAAGCAATAATAAACATTACTTAAGCCAACATACGTAGTCATAAACATGCATAAATCAGGAGGAACAATGGGAGATTCTCTTAACTGACATACCTGATATGAGCACACATGAAGACCGACTTGTAATCCTAGTTGGGAGAGTGTCCAAACCGTGCCAAGGGTAGGACCATGAAAGTGTGATATCACCATGAAAAGGGACAAATAGGACAGGGACAGTCGCAAGGGAGGTCCCAACATACCTACGGTAGGACGTAGTTTATGAGATCCTGGGCAGAACCTAGGCCCTGAACCTAATCGGTGTTAGATACTACTTCCAAAACAAATATAGTGCTCATAGTATAATATTCATGAGTTCATAGGCTAGTAAATCATGATAATCATAAGCATGCTCGTAAATACGTGAACTAGCCATGAAACAAGGCCCGTGAATTGGCCTAAAACATAATTCATGAATCATAAGTTTCATACATACTTGTAGAATTTGCATATAGCTTCAGAGTCACCAAATCATGATGGGTAATTAAATAAATCCACTTTTCAAATCATATATCATGATGGGATTGTAAATATCAACGATTGAAGTGAAGATCATAACTCAATTCATCATAGATCTTACATAATTAGGCTTAATTTAGTAGAAATCAAAATCAATAATTTGATAATCAAAATAGTTGTAAAATCTTATCAAAATCCATAAAATATAATTTAAATCACAACTTAAAACAAGCCATTTGAAAATCATTAG
>JACEIK010006099.1:0-15815 GCA_018107945.1 Datura stramonium
TCACATCCACCACCAACGACGATTCAGATCCATTTTGCGCAATAATGCCGCCATCGGACGAGTCTACCAACCTGACTCCCAACCTTGCTAGTCGATAGACATCTTTCACCAAATCCTTTTTTCCCTCATCCACGTGGTACACACTCTCCATAGAGAGCCTACTAAGTGTGTCCGCCACCACATTAGCCTTACCCGGGTGGTAAAGAACACTCATATCATAGTACTTAAGTAGCTCCAACCACCTCCTTTGTCGAAGATTGAGATCTTTCTGCGTGAAAACATACTGCAAGCTCTTGTGGTCCGTAAACACATCCACATGGACCCCATACAAGTAATTTCGTCATATCTTCAAAGAGAACACCACCACGGACAACTAAATATCATGGTTCAGGTAATTCTTTACATGGATTTTCAACTATCTTGAGGCATACGCTATCACTTTCCCATGCTAAATCAACACACACCCAAGTCCAATTCTAGAAGCATCACAATATACTACAAAACCATTGATACCTTCGAGTAGGGTCAACACTGGTGTTGAAGTGAGTCAAGTCTTCAACCCTTAGAAGCTTTTCACACAAGCCTCCGACCACTGGAACTTTACCTTTTTCTGGGTCAACATGGTAACTGGTGCTACAATTGATGAAAAACCCTCTATGAATCTCTGATAGTAGCCTTCTAGGCCCAAGAAACTCCGTATTTATAAAGGATTCACAGGTCTGGGTCAAGTCTTCACCGCCTCGATTTTCTTAGAATCCACCCTAATGCCCTCACTCGACACCAAATGACCCAAGAATGCCATGGAGACTAGCCAAAATTCACACTTGCTGAACATAGCATACAACTGACGATCCTTAATGGTTTGAAGCACTATTCTCAAGTGAGCAGCGACATGCTCCTCCTTTCTATGAGAGTATATAAGGATATCATCTATGAACACGAACACGAACATGACTAGATATTGCTTGAATACCTTGTTCATTAAGTCCATGAAAGCTGCAGGGGCATTGGTTAGTCCAAAATACATAACAACAAATTCGTAATGACTATACCGAGTCCTGAAAGCGGTTTTCAGAATGTCACTCTCCCGAACCCTGAGCTGGTGATACCCAGACCTAAGATCTATCTTTGAGAAGCATCTAGCACCCTGAAGCTGGTCAAACAAGTCATCGATCCTGGGTAAGGGGTACCTATTCTTGATAGTGACCTTGTTCAATTGTCGGTAATCAATACACATGAGAAGGGAACCATCTTTCTTCCAAACAAATAACACCAGTGCACCCCATGGAGACTTGCTCGTAGTCCGGGTTCAATCTTTGAGCTTCTAGGTATAACAATATCTCCCCTTTGGGGAAATTCATCCTCGAATGTTAGAAACACATAGAAAACACTGAAACATGCAATCATCATATGCATATACTGATTATTCAAACCGAAAACTGACAAAATGACTACTTCCAAAAAGAACTACATAGCTAAACTGAATGCAGACATCAGATACATTTATCATAGCATAATTCAAAATTGAACACATAGACTGAACATGGAAACTAATTAGAGAATTAGGGCAAAAACTTATACCTCAAACTAGAATTGAGCTGGTAGGGAACAGGTGGGGGTATATAGCCATCATAGCCACTTCGGCTTCCCACGTAGATCCCTCAACATGCTGGTTTCTCCATAACACCTTCACCAAAACTACATCTTTGTTCCTCAGCCTCCGAACCTGGCAATCGAAAATTGCAACTGGAGTTTCCTCATAACTGAGGCTATCTCCCACGCCAACACTTTCCACCAGGACAACTAAAGATGGGTCACCCAAGAACTTTTTCAAGAGTGATACATGAAAGATGGTATGAACTGAAGATAACTCTAATGGCAAGTCCAACTCACACGGTACATTACCAACTCTTCTCATAACCCAGTTGGGACCAATATCGCGGGGACTGAGTTTTCCCTTGTTTCCGAACCGCATGACTCCCTTCATGGGAGATACCTTTAGAAATTCCCAATCATCAACCTCAAACTCCAAATCTCTTATTCTCACATGCTCATATGACTTTTGACGAATCTGAGCAGCTTCAAGCCCGTCCCTTATCAACTGAACCTTCACCATTGCATCGTGAACTAAGTCTGGCCCTATCATAGCTACCTCACCAACCTTAAACCATCCGATGGGCGACCTACACCTCTGCCCATAAAGAGTCTCGAACGGTGCCATTTGGATACTATAGGGATAGTAGTTATTGTAAGCAAACTCGATCAAGAGCAGGTGATCATCCCAACTACCTTTAAAATCCATCACACAGGCTCTCAACATGTCCTCGAGAGTTTGAATTGTCCGCTCCTCCTAACCATTCATTTGCGGATGAAATGTTGTGCTGAGTTTAACTTGAGTCCTAACCCTTTTGTGGAAAGACCACCAAAATTGAGAGGTAAATTAAGTACCTTGGCCTGAAATAATAGACAAGGGAACTCCATGAAGCCGAACCAACTCCCAAATATAGAATTTGGCATAGTCATCTACTGAATCTGTAGTTTTGATCGGTAGAAAGTGTGCAGCCTTGGACAACCTGTCGACCACCACCCAAATGGAATCGTACTGTCGGCGAGTATGAGGTAGGCCTGTAATGAAATCCATATTAATCTCTTCCCACTTCCAAGTAGGAATGTTAATATCCTGCAATAAGCCTCTGACCTTTGATGCTTAACTTTCACTTGCTGACAGTTCGGGCACTTAGCTACAAATTCTGCAATATCCTTCTTCATGCCATTCTACCAATATATTTCCCGCAAGTCATGATACAACTTGGTGGCACCTAGATGGATAGAATACCTGGATCCATGTGCCTCATGCAATATTCAATTCCTCAAATCATCAACATCTGGAACACATAAACGGCCCTGGTACCGCAACACCCCATCTCCCCCTTAGGAGAATACCTCCACCTTCTAACTTCCAACGACTTTCTTCAACTTTACTAGAATTGGATCCTCATCTTGCCTGGCCTTCACATCCATCACCAAGGAAGATTTTGATCCTTTTTGCACAACAACGTCGCCATCGGTCGAGTCAACCAATCTAACTCCCAACCTTGCAAGCCGATGGACCACTTTCACCAACTCTTTCTTTCACTCATCCACGTGGGACACACTCTCCATAGAGAGTCTACTATGTGCGTCCTCTACCATATTAGCCTTACCGGACTGGTAAAGAACACTCATATCATAGTCCTTAAGTAGCTCAAACCGCCTCCTTTGCTGAAGATTAAGGTCTTTCTGCGTGAACACATATTGCAAGCTCTTGTGATCCATGAATCCATCCACATGGACCCCATACAAGTAATGCCTCCATATCTTCAATGTGCAAACACCACCGCGGCCAACTCAAGGTCATGGGTCGGGTAATTCTTTTCATTAACCTTCAACTGTCTCGAGGCATAAGCTATCACTTTCCCACGTTGCATAAACACACACCCGAGTCCGGTTCTCGAAGCATCACAATACACCACAAAACCATCGGTACCCTCAGGTATGGTTAACACTGGTGTTGAACTGAGTCGAGTCTTCAACTCTTGGAAGCTTTTCTCACAAGCCTCCGACCATTGAAACTTCACCTTCTTCTGAGTCAACTTGGTCAAAGGTGTTGAAATAGCTGAAAAGCCCTCCACAAATCTCCTATAGTAACTAGCTAAGCCCAAAAAGCTCATGATATCTTATGGGTTCACCGGTTTGGGCCAATTCTTTACCGCCTCGATCTTTTGAGAGTCTACTTTTATGCCCTCACTTCATACCACATGGCCTAGAAATGCCACCGAGTTCAACCAAAACTCATATTTGCTGAACTTTGCATACAACTGACGATCCTTGAGGCTCTGAAGCACTATTCTCAAGAGAGCGGCATGCTCCTCTTTGCTCCGAGAGTATATAAGGATGTCATTAATGAACACAATCACGAACATGTACAAATATGCCTTGAACACCCTGTTCATTAGATCCATTAAAGCTGCAGGGGCATTGGATAGTCCAAAAGACATAACAACAAATTTTTAGTGACCATACTGAGTCTTGAAAGCGGTTTTCAGGATGTCACTCTCCCGAACCCTGAGCTGGTGATACCTGGATTTGAAGTCAATATTGGAGAAACACTTGGCACATTGAAGCTAGTCAAACAAATCATCGATCCTGGGTAAAGGATACCTGTTCTTGAAGGTGACCTTGTTCAAATGTCGATAGTCAATGCATATCCAAAGCGAACCATCCTTCTTTCGGACAAAATAACACTGGCACACCCCATGGAGACTTAATCGGCCTAATAAAGCCCTTATCTAAAAAGTCCTTCAACTGATCGTTCAACTCTTTTAGCTCGGCTGGAGCCATTGTGTAAGGTGGAATAGATATAGGTTGCATGTCGGGAAGAAGATCTATACCGAAATCAATATCCTGCTCGAGATGGACACCTGGAAATTCTTCAAGAAAGACCTCTGGATACTTACGTACTACTGCTACGGACTCGATAGTCGGGGTCTCGGACTCCATGTCCTTAACCCTAACTAGATGGTACAAACAACCCTTACAAATCATCTTTCTGGCCTTAAGGTAGGAAATATATCGACCTACTGGAACAACTGAATTACCCTCCCTTTCTAAGACTGGCTCACCCGGAAATCTGAACTCTACTGACCGGGTCCTACAATTAACTTAAGCATAGCATGAAAATAACCAATCCATGTCGAGAACAACATCGAAATCGGTCATGGCTAACTCTATCAAGACTGCTGAGGTGACCTTATGAAGAACTGAGATCGGCCAATCTCTATTCACCCGTCTAGATATAACAAAGTCACCTGCTGGAGTAGAAACTGAGAAGGGCTCTAATAAGACATCAGGACTGACTCCAAAGCTACTGGCAACATAAGGTGTCACAAAAGACAAGGTAGCCCCCAGATATAACAAAGCATATACATCAACATGAAATACTCTCAACATATGATTGACTACATCTGGTAGCACCTCCTACTCCTGACTAGTGGCTGAGGTATAGAATTTGTTCTGGCTGTCTACCAGCTGCACTAGTGGATGCCCCCTGATGTGTTATGCATGGGGGAGGGGCTACTAAACTAGAAGCTAGGCCTCGACCCCCAACCTTGTCCTATCTCGCAGAGAGACAATCTTTGAGCATATGTCCAGGCTGCCAATTCAAAACAAGCTCCTCACCCTGGCAAGTACTGGCCTGTGTGTCCTCGGCCACATCTGCGGCAAACTGGGGTGCTAGAATCTGTGGGTCTGCTTTTATGACCCCTCGAGCGTAATGCTCACCCTCTATGATCATTTCTAGGCCTAGATGTCACACTCAACGCTGAAGATGTTGGTGCTGAGAATCTCTGGTGGGTCTGCTATCGATGCCCACCACCACACCTTTGTTGAGAAAACCTGTGGTACTCGGTCATGGCCCTCTTGGCCTCCCTTTCCCTCGAGTGTGCCGTCTGCATCTTCTGGGTGTACAACACTATGCGAGGGAAGTCCATGTCCTAGTGAAACATAGCTATCCTGCAGTCCTTTTCCAAATATCCTACTTTACCATGCACAAATCTACTCACGCGCGTCCGCTGGTCGACCACTAACTCCGGGGCATACATAGATAGGTGGGTGAACTAAAGGGCATACTCCTGAAAAGTCCTTCCTTGCTTTAAATTCAAGAACTCAGCTTCTTTCAACTTCCTCATCTCTCGAGGGAAGAACTGATCTAGGAATGCAGCCTGAAGCTCCTGCGACCCTGTTGTCCTTCCATTGGCTGAACAAAATATGTGCAACCCCCTTCAACTAGTAGGAATCCAACTTTACACACTCAACCCTACTCATCCCCATAACTTTGGTGATCTTTACAATCTCATCAATGAAATCATGCGAGTCCTCATCAACCTTGGACCCCAGAAACTCCGGCAAGTTCATCCTAAAGAAGTCCCTGACTCAAGTTGCCACTGCATTTCCATTTTGCGAAACATGCGCAACGCCCTGCTGATTGACCTGAGCAGCCAAGGCCTGCGCAAACATCTGAATGGATGCTCGGAACTCAGCATGAGAGGCTGGCTCCGGTGCCTGAGGCTCTTGAACTGCTGGGGCTGGCTGATGCTCATGATAGTTTCCATCCTTGTATCCCACACCACCTCCATTCCTCCTTCCATTCACTCTTCGAGGTTCCATGATTCTAAAATCGTGAATAGCACGAATTAGAAGGATAGAAAGGCATTTCATCGCATGCCTAAAACGTGTAGTATCCTCTTCTTTATAAGTGTGGCACGCTTCACACCCATGAAAAAGACTCTACTTAACGCGACTTTCAGACTCCTTAGGACACTTCAAACCTACGGCTCTGATATCAAGTTTTTCATGACCGGAGCATAGACCTGGATAGTAGACACGGGACAAGGGACCCAGAGATAACCCAAGTCAACCCATGGCATAAGCCTCTAACTAACTCATTTAATAAACATGAAGAAAGCATAAGTATAAATTCAGCGGAAGTCTCACACAATAGCTCATCAGTATAATATCCAAAACTATACATGCATAAGTCTGAAATCCTATAGCATAGATGAGTTCATGGGACAAGACCCTAACTAACTCCCCAAAACATGAAACTAAAATACGACATGAAACTGAAGGTCTAGTCCTCGAAAGATGAGGATTCACCACTCACGCAGGTGCAAATTCTGATAAGCGACTATGACGGGGCTTAACTTGAGAAATGGATCCTACATCATGAAACGATGCACCATAGAAAGTATGCGGTCAGTACGTGGAATGTACCGAGTATGCAAGGTAAGTAAAACCGCTTTAGTAAAGTAAATTATTTAAAACATTTCATATATATCATAAGCTTTAAACATGAGAGGAAGGGCATACATGCATTCTTTTGTAATCAAAATCTCATCATAACATGATCATACATAGCTTTAGAGCATCATGGCTGACTCGAATAACTCAGGCTGAAACATGACATTTATTTTAAAAGCTAAACAATGAGTCAAACATTGCTTTTAGAACATGCATGCGTAAGTAATCATCCTGAGTAATGAATGTGCAAATCGTATATAACAAAGCTCAACATCGTCTGATGACGAAGCTCAATATGAAATCATGCATAACGCAACATCGTATGAAATGAAGCTCAACATTGTCCTTTGACAAATCTCAATAATGACATACATCTCAATTATGAATTCATGCATATGATACGCTTTATTTGGAAATGTACCACAAGCTCAATCATAGGTGGGAGCATCTACTCTAAATCATGTGCTAAGCTACATGTAGAAATATTTAACTCAACATACCACAAGCTAGAATTTATGAAAAATTGGGGTACTTCACTTGAAACAATGTGGTAAGCTTATGTCAGGAAAATCATTACTTAAGATCAACATGCGGACATTGCCCAACCCTTTATAATACTAGGATCTACTCATTTCATTTTGTAAACAACATCTTAATTATGGGTAGCTTTAGAAACATGCTTTTCATCATTTAATCGCATCATCATCATACATTCAACATCATTCTCTTCTCTCATGAACTTCTCATCCATGGGCATTTAATTTTATAATTTAGAAATAACAATTTGGATTAAAAACAATTTAAAATCTGCCCAAGCTTCAAAATTTATTAATATATATATAATTTAATCATACTCATGTATGGAGATTGAAAAATCATGCAATAAGGTAGAAGCCCCATACTTGATCATAGGCAATTCATCATGTTTTTAGAGAACTTGGGAATGGGTGTGGAAGGAAGAACCAACTCAAAGCCTTATACACCTGAAAATGGTGAATTTTAACACCCACTAATTGCCCCAGCTGAGATTCCAATTGGAAACCTTCAAAACTTGTTCTAAATCCTCCCGTCATGCTCTCAAGTTTTCATGCACGGAATGGAACTAGCTTAGAATAGGTTTTCCCCTCTTAAAACCCTGTAAAACGAGCCTTAAACGACGTAGTATAAGTCTTAGGAACTTAGAAATTACAAAAAGACCCTTACTGAATTCGTAGGAAAACACTGCCAGGTGGTCCTAACGGATCGTCACTGGCCCAAACGACTCGTTATGTCGCTCATGGGGTGCACTGGTTAATTGATCCTTTCGGGCTCGCAACGTGTGACTTAACGACCCGTTGCCACTGGTCACGACTCATTGCCACCTCCCGTCATGTACACTACCTTAGCATCAAATGGAACTCACCTTGCTTGATCAAGACTCACCTCACGAGTCATTGGTACAGACCACAACTCCTGGGGTCCCTTCCGTTATG
This sequence comes from Datura stramonium, assembly GCA_018107945.1. Classification (NCBI taxonomy): domain Eukaryota; kingdom Viridiplantae; phylum Streptophyta; class Magnoliopsida; order Solanales; family Solanaceae; genus Datura; species Datura stramonium. Next base: position 8,310 of record JACEIK010006099.1, read on the forward strand.
TACACTGGTTCCTTCTCCATCTACTTTCCCACACCACCCCATGATTGACATGATGACTCGTGGTGATTGACCACGGGTCATTACCTCACTTGTGGGTACCTCAATCCTTTATTTCCCCAGGCCTCCCCACTAGCCACCTGACGACTCATGGGGTCTCCTCACGAGTCGTCCGACGACTCGACATGTTTCTTCTACATCAATTTCACAATTTTCCTATTTTAACTCCCGGGTCCGGTCTTTAAGCTTCCGGGGTATAACAATCTAACAAGTCCTTCAACTGATCCTTTAACTCCTTTAGCTAAGCTGAAGCCATCTTGTGTGGAGGAATAGAGATGTGTTGCGTATCAGGTAAGAGATCAATACCAAAATCAATTTCCCTCTCCAGAGGAATACCTGGCAAATCATCGAGAAAAACCTTCGGATACTCACACACTACTGGAACTGACTAAATAGTCGGGGTCTCGGACTCAACATCCTTAATCCTAACTAGGTGATACATGCAGCCCTTAGAAATCTTTTTCCTGGCATTAAGTTATGAAATAAACTGACCGGATGGTACAACTGACTTACCCTTCCACTCCAAGACCGTCTCAGCCGAAAACCTGAACTCTACTGATCGAGTTTTACAATTAATCAAAGCATAACGTGCAAAAAACCAATGCATGCCCAAAATGAGGTCAAAGTCAGTCATAACTAACTCTACTAAGTCTTCGGAGGTGACCTTATGTAATACTCTCATGGGGCAACCTCTATACACCCGCCTAGATACAACCGAACCATCGACTGGAGTAGATACTGAGAACAGTTCTGACCGGATTTCAAGGCTAACTCCAAAACTACTAGTAATATAAGGGGTCACAAAAGACAAAGTAGCTCTTGGATCTAGCAAGAAATAAGCATCAATATGGAAGACTTGCAACATATCAATGACCACACCTGGCGAAGTCTCCTGCTCCTGGTGGGGTACTAGGGCATAAAACCTGTTTTGGCGCTGACCGCCAGCTGAACTAGTAGAGGAACCCTGCTGAGGGGGATGTGCTACTGGAGAGGTAGAACTGGCTTCTTTCACATGGGTCCCACCGACCCCTAATCTGGCTGAGGGGAAATCCCTAAATTTGTGCCCGGGTTGGCCACACCCGAAACACCCATTTGAGCAAACTAAGCACCTCCCGGGACGATTCTTTCCACACTTCACACAAGCTGGAAATGTGCGCTCCACCTGCATGCTACCCTGATCCCCTGAGCCTGAAGCCCCGCTCCTTTGACCTCCTCGGAACCTAGATGGCGTGCTGGCCGATGATGGAGCTGGAGTGATAGACCTATGCTGGGAATGCTGACGCTATCCACCCCTAACCTAACATGAAACCCCATAGCTGTCGCTCCTGGCCCTCTTGGCCTCCCTTTGCCTCCGGTAGACCAACTCCATCTGTTGTGCATGCAATACAATACGGGGGAAGTCAATATCCTGAGGAAGCATGGCGATCCTGCAATCCTTTGCCAAGTATTCCGGCTCCCCATGCACGAAACGACTCACCCGAGCCCTCTAGTCCGCCACCAACTCTGGAGCATACTTGGATAATCAGGTGAAATCCAATTCATACTCTTGAAGAGACATATTACCTTGCTTTAGATTAAAAAACTTGGCCGCTTTGAGCTCCCTCATCTCCCAAGGGAAGAACCGATCCAAAAATACCGCATGGAACTCTTCGTAACCTATCGGGCCTACACCCATTGCCCTGGCATCTCTCCGCTGCTTATACCAAATATGAGCCACCCCCTTGAGCTGATAGGAGGTAAAGTTAACACACTCTCCGTTGTTCATCCCCATAACCTAGTTGATCTTCAAAATCTCATCAATGAAATCATGTGGATCCTTGTCCACCTTTGACCCCGTGAACTCTGGAGGGATCATCATCAAGAAATCCTTCACCCTAGATGCTGCCCATTCACATTCTACGGGTAATGCGCTACGGTCTGATTTTGAACCTGGGCCATCATGGCTTGTGCCAGCATCTGAATTGCTGCCCTAAACTCAGTGTGGCCAGCTGGGTCTAGTGGTGCTCCTCGTGAATGGGTGGGGCTGGCTGATGCTCCTCACCATGGGCACCCTCATGATAATTACTGTTACCATTTCTTCTGGCATTCACTCTGTGTGGAGGCATGATTTTTCAAACGCGAATAGCACGAATTAGAAGGGTATAGGACTTTCATCGTACGACATAGATCAAGAAAGAAGGGAACATTTTCTAAACGCCTAGTAACCTCTTCTTCATAAGTGTGGTGCGCTTCACACCCATGAAAAAGAATCTACTTAACGCAGCTTTCAGACACCCTAGGATACTTCAAACCTATGACTCTGATACCAAGTTTGTCAGGACCCGAACGTACACCTGAATCGTAGACACAAGACAAGAAGCCCCGAGAGACCTAAAGTCAACCCATGGTATGAGCAAATATCTAATTCAATCACATAAGTGGAAGACTTAACATAAAAAAATGTAAACATGTCATAAATGCGGAGAGAGGACAATAAAAATCCATACATGACTGTTAATTACAACTGGTAGTCTGAAAAGCCTCTAACCATGAAAGACGGGTTGATGGGACAACTCCCCAACTAACCCTACAATTCAGAAACTGAAAGAAAAAGCATAGATTCTAAACATACAGCCCTCAGAACATGAGGATTCACCAAGTACGCTGATAGAAATCTCTGAAACACTATTGAGGAGGGTGAGCCTGAGAGCCAGGTCCTGTATTATAAAACAATACAACATAGAAAGTATGAAGTCAGTACTTGGAATGTATGAGTATGCAAGGTAAGTAAACCGGGCATTTAAAACATTTAAAAATCATAAATGATCATAAGAGTAGTTCATCAGGCTTATATCATAAACATCAATACAGAATATAAGGCTTAAGGTTTTCAAAAACATTCGTAACACAATCATAATCATAATCATAAGAGAAAAGGCTTTATTTAATATGACTTGAGCAAACATACATAAACATAAACATGCATAAATCGTGAGGAACGGTGGGAGATTCTCTTAACCAACATACCCCATATGAGCACACATGAAGCCCGACTTATAACCCTAGTCGGGAGGGTGTTCGTACCTTTCCAAGGGTAGAACCATGAAAGTGTGATATCACTGTGAAAAGGGTCGGTTGGGCTAGGGACAGTCCCATAGGAGGTCCCAAAATACCTACGGTGGCCCGTAGTTTATGATATCCGAAGCATAACCTAGGACCCGGACCTACTCGGTGTTTGATACTACTCCTAAAACATATATATAGTGCTCATAGTACAACATACATGAATTCATAGGCTAGTTAAATCATGATAATCATAAACATACTTGTACATACTTTAACTAGTCATTACATAAAGCCCGTGAGTCGGCCAAAAAAATAATTCATGATTCATAAGGCTCATACATACTCGTGAATCATACTTATATCTTGAAATTCATAAAATCATAATGAGTAATATACTAATTTCATGATTTGAATCATAATTCATGCTGGGCTTGTAAATCTTATCAATGGGATAGTAGATTAAAAATCGATTCATCATAGAGCATGCATAATTAGTCTTAATTTCATAGAAATCAAAATCGACAATATTGTAATCACTTAAAATCACAAGAGCTGATCACAAATCCACAGATTATGATAAGATTTTAAAATCACAATACTCATAATCAAATCATTAGATTCTATATAAATCAATTACAAAACCCCATGAGTTCTTAATGAAACTTTTGTAAAAATCATAGAGGAGGGGCACGGGTGTGGAAGAAATCACCCATTGAGAACCCTACATACCTGAGAATAGCTGGTTCTTAACTTCCCTAGATTGCCCAAGAGGAAATTGAGGAAGAACACTTTGAAATCACCAAGATCACCTTTCTATCACCTCCCTAAACCTTTGTGTGCATGAATGAAGACTTAGGCTAGTCTATTCCCTCCTAAACCACTCTTTCTAATGTTAAAACGACGTAGTATAGGATCCTAGAACCTAGGAATTACGGAAAAACCCTTACTTAAATCGCAGAATTTTGCTGACTGTCAGTCCCACGTGGGACTAGACGACTCATCTCCAGGGACCATGACTCGTGGCCTGAATCATGAGGTACACTGCCAAAATTCCACCCTGGGACCCCACAGAGGACACCACAAATTATGGTGGTGACCTTGCCAAGCATCCAGTCCAAGCCACACGACTCGTGATCATGCCCGTGGTGACCCCAAAACTAATCCACCTCCTTGCTTGACCACGAGTCACCTCACGACTTGTGGTCACTCCTCACAAGCCACTTCACGGTTCTTCTTGTGACCTAGTGAAAATTTTTAGTTTTTCACCATTTTGACTTCCAGGTCTGATTCTTGGGTTCTCGGGGTATAACACTAAATGTCCTCAAGGGATGAGGACTCACCAACACTAGCTAAATAGGCCTTAGGGTAAAGCAGAACTAATGATGTGGCTGAGATTGATCCCTTGGACCTGTATCATGAAACGATACAACATGAAGTCTTCGGTCAGTACTTGGAATGTACTAAGTATGAAAAGTACGTAAAATAGACAATTAAAAATACATAAGAGTTTATAAGAGTAGGAAAACATGAATATGAAGTAAATATCATAATATAAATATGAAGGCTCAAGGTTTTCAAACCATTCATAATCCAGTCATAATCATAGTCATAAGAGAAACTTTATAAAAACATAATTTTAGACAAAGTAACATAACATGACAATGCATAAATTATAATGAACAATGGGAGAAGTCGTCTTAACCGACACCATCGTGATAGAGCTTACATGATGCCCCACTCTTTCACTCAAGTGGGTAGGGCCGTCCCAGGCCTCCCAGGCAAAGAACATGCATGATGTGATATCACAGGGATCCAAAAATATATTTATATACCTACGGTGGCACATAGTTCTAAGAACATGGGGTTTACCTGAACACCGAGTCTACTCGGTGTTGGACACTACTCCCAAAAACATGCACATGAGAGCTCATATAGAAATCATGGAATCATTCATGAAATTCATGGCCAATAAATCATGACATGTTTGATCATACTTGAAATACATGGTTAGCCATGGCTAAGGGCCCGTGAGTCAGCCAAAAGTCAAAATACAAAAATCATGAAGAACATCCATATTTGTGATAATTCTTATACTTGAGATTCATAAATCCATGAAGAGTACTTGAAGAGAAATCAAATTATAAATCATAAATAATAATTTATGGCTTAGTAAGAGGAAAAAAATAATAGAATCATAACTTGACTTTTCATGAAACCTTGCATAATTGGGCATAGATTAATTGATATTTGAAACCATAAAATAAATAATCAATTTAAGTATAAAATCTTCCCATAGATCTTAAAACAACATTTAGAATGTCAAGGGAATTGACCCATAATCAAATCAAGGAGAATTCCATGAATTTGGGGTTAAAACCCCATAAGATCATCAAATTTATTATAATACTAGAATTCTTAAATAGAGAGAAATTGGGGCATGAGAGTGAAGAAAAACTTTTATTAACCACCCTACATATTTGGGTAATATAATGTTACACTCTCCTTTTAAAGACCAAAGGAATTGGAGAAGAAATTTGGGGTGTTCTAGGATTGATCTTTCCTTAGAAATCCTCTAGTTTGCATTTATGGGAAGGAAATGGGTTAGAATAGTTTAAGCACCCTTAAAACCCTCCTAACTATGCTTAACATGATGTATATTAGGACCTTATATCTTAGGATTTATGAAAATACCCTTAATAAATATTTTGAAAATAGGCACTACCAGGTACCACGGGTCGTACCAAGCACCCACGATCCATGATTTCCACCTCTTTGACCAAGTCTGTGGACCATAACCATTCTGATATTTCCCACGGGCACAACCAACGGCTCTAGGTACTTTCTAAGAGTCGTACCTCTGGTTGTCTGTTCCTTACCTAAGACCTACCTTACATGCAACGACTAATGCCTATGAGTCGTACCCTTATCCTATGACTCGTGATTTTCTCCTGTAGCTCACTAATTCAACTCCTACAACCTCCAACGATCACCTACCATGACCCGTGGTTTCCCACGATGAATTGTACCATCACCCGTATCATTTATCCTAACCAACCCTATATAAAACAATGGTTCCATCCTACGAGTCGTACCTTCGACCAACAAGTCGTTACATGGCCCGTTGTTACCAACTCCTTCCCACATAACTGCTAACAACGGGTGGTTCCTATGGGTTGTAGGTCCTTCCTACAGCTCGTACCATCAGGCATCCTAAGTCCAAATGTCAGATTTTTTTGTTGTTCCCATTTCAAATCCCAAGTCTAGCCTTAGCCACTTCTGGGGTATTACATCCAAAATGAGAAAATTTTAATTTGATTAATTAAACTACCATAAAATTCTAGATGACAGTTTGTTGGAAATTTTTTACAAGCCCTTAAAGAACAACACAAATGCTATTGCAGATATTGTGGCAGGAGGAGCATTGATGAGTCACATGTGGGAGCAAGCTTCCATTATTCTCTATAGAGTGACTAAGATTAACAGGGCCTGGCACACCAGGGAATAAAAAGCAGCTACAGGTACGTATGTTGTTGGTATGTCTACGAATCAACACAAAAAGGAGGAAGAGCTTGATCAGAAGCTGCCTCATATGCGGACATCATTAGATATGCTCACAAAGCATATCATGGGAACCGGTGCAAGAGAGGTAAATGCAGTGGGAGCTCAGGGTCAGGAATCGGGGAAAGAGTATTCAGATTCCCAGGAGGAGGCAAACTTCTTGGAGAATCAGGTGGCGGATTTTCAGGCCAACGCCTAAGGGTTTGGACAGTACACTTGACCCCAATGTTCTAGAAATTAGTATCAGAAAAAATATTAGGACAACTATAATAGGAATGGGTATAAGGATAGGAGCTGGGGTCATGAGCGAGAATGAGAATGGAGAAGGTATGATGGATATCGCAATAATCGCACAGGTTTTTACGTTCCTCCTAATGCATGTGAGGGTGAGAATAGACCCTCAAAATTGGAGATCATGATGGCTGAGATGCTAAAGAAGGTAAAATCCACCGATGATCAACTGAGGGACATTCGGAGAGATATATCTAGTATGAGCTAGAAAGTTGAATTGCATGCCACAGTGATCAAACAGATCGAGTAGTAGCTTGGACAAATGTTGGCTTCCCTAAACCAAAGGCAAAAGGGTCCTAGAAATATAGTGCATACTCTAATGAATGATAGTGTCATGCCCCGTCCTGGGGGGTATGACTGGCACCTGGTGCCCTATTAGGACATGGACTGCTAGACTACTGAGCCTAAGCACATCTGGTGCCTGGCTGGCTCTAACTCAGATTCACAGAAACAATGGGCTATATAACGGCTGTAAATACAGCCTCCGGCCGACTGGGCCTATAGCCACCTGTCTTGTAACATCAGCTAACCAGAATCATACTCATATAGGGAAAC